>PVKB01000962.1:0-240037 GCA_004027205.1 Ctenodactylus gundi
TTGTTGTTGTTGTATAGGACAGGGATCTTGGGACCCTGGGAACTGTTATGAAGCTCAGTGGTTGGGTCTTTAAGCCCTGTGTCAATTGATCAAACACTCCTGACCACGTCACCACTAAGCCTAATGCACCAGGATCATGCCCTTCCCTCCTGCATGGGGGACATCATCCACATGCAAGGCTTCTAGTACTTTGACTGTGACAATAAACTGAGTGTCCAAGGAGCCAGAGACCTGGTCAGCTGAAGGTGGGGCCTCATAGACCCTCAGATCTCACCCCCCCATTGTTCTTGCTGTAGAGCTCAGCTGGGGTCCCTGCTCTAAGGTGACAACCCTGGCATGGGGAGACAGGCACTTGAAGTGATTAGCCAGGTCCAGAGCAGAGTGGGAGACAACAGGGGCTTCCTCAGCTTCCCACCTGGAACGTGGAAAAAGAGGAGGGCCAGAGACCACAATTAAAGCTGTTTTTATTATAGCTCAGTTCTTCACACAGGGGATGCCTGGCACAAGGAACAGCCAAACTTTCAGTCACAAGCAAAGACTGTGGGGTCTGATGCCAAACCACGACTGCTCCAGGCAGGAGGCTCAGATCTGCTTTGTGCAGGAGGCACCATGGGAACCAGGCTTGCTGCCTCAGCGTCACAGCCTTCTCTGTAAAACAATAACACAAACACATAGGGACGGCTACAACACTGAACTTGAGTTCCAGCCCCAGTGGGCCAAGGCTGGTGGGGCTCCACCTGGCAACAGCCTTCGCTGCGCTCCCCTTCCCGATCAACTCAGAGCAAAGGCAACTGGTACCACTCTAGGAACCAGCGCAGTCACCAGACTATCCCCAAACTATCTTGTGGACTCAGACAATGAGCCTGTGTAGGGCTATCACCTAACTCAGAACATGATGACACAGTGTGCCAAGTGGCTTGCTGGGCCAGCCCCATCCCCCACAGCACCCAGGATTGTTCCCCTGCCACACTCACCCCTATACAGCACGGGGGGTGGTGGTGGTGCTGCCAATGCCCGGGGGACAGAACCATCAGGCCTCTTCTAGCTCTGGCATTCTGTAGGTGCTGCTGCTCAGGACTCAGGAGAATGGTCGCCACCAGTGGTCATGTGTGAGCACAGACAGGATGTCACCAGGGAGGGGATGGCTTCAGGTGCTCCACCTTGCACTACCGATATAGCTCGCCTGTGCCATAGATACTGCAGTAAAGAAAGATGAGCTGAATATGCAGCTAAGTGCACAAGTGCTGGGATTGAATCCCAGAACCCCAGGAAGGAAAAAAGAAAGAAAAGAACAGAACATTTGTGAGGCTGAGGCAGGAGGAACAAGTTTGAGGCCAGCCTTGGTGACTTAGTGAGACCTCATCTCAAACGAAAAGGGCTGGGAGCAGTGTGGAGGTAGTGGCCCTGGACTCAACAGTTCAGTGCCCAGTACTGTGAAAGTTAATGCTTCACTCACCAGACAGCGGCAACTTAAGTTGTGCAGGATTTCCTGATGTCCAGCAGTTCATCCTGGATCATAAGAGAGAATTAGCTATAAGCCCTGACTCTCTGGAGGTGACCTTACCCTTAGGAACAGGGGAAATGTGCTGCCCTGTCTTTCCAGGGTAGCTCTTCCCACTGTGCCCAGCAGCTCCCACACCAGGACAGGAACACAATGGTGCTTACCTCTAACCAAAGGATCCCCTTCTGCATTCTACCAACCTCCATGCCTGGTACCCTAGAAAGGGCACAGGAAAGCAGGGCTATGGGCTTGACATCAAACCCCAAACTTGGCTTGAGTCAGACCTTGGCTTCTTCACCTGCACCAGACCTACAACTGCCTCAACATTGAATTAGGCAAGGGTGCCCAAGGTGTTTTTTTTTTCCCCTGAGGCATGGGGGATTGAACCAGGGCCTTCTCACTGAGCTGTTCTCCCAACTCTTAGATTTTATTCAAGACAGGGTTCTCACTATGCTGCCCATGAGGCACTCAAACCTTTAGTATTCCTTTATCAGCCTTCCTTTGTGAGGACAGAAAAGGCTCATGCCACCATACCCATCTCAAAGTTAATTTGAACACTTTATGTACTTCTAATTTAACCACACGTATTAAGAGGTCACCACATACGATATTAAGTTTATAGAATACAAGTGCACAGACCCAGAAAGGGCAAGCGACTGTATGAAATTTCTATAACCTCGCCCAGGACAAAGCAGGGCGAGGCCTCAAACCGTTTCACTCTGATCTGGCAAGCACTGTAGGAGTGCGCAGGCCACCACAGACCCAAGCACGCTGGACGCTTGCTCTTTTTCTCTCTGGTCCTGGGTACATGTCAGCCTGCTCTCCCTGAGCACCAGAGGGCCACCACCCCAGATCAAATTGAGAACAGATCAAGGAGTTGAATGAGGTGGGCTGAGCTTGGTCCCAAGAGCCCAGAGCCAGAGGTTACTCCCCGGAGCTCTCTCCTGGCTAAGGAAGCTACAGAAGACACCTTGGAAGGGGGAATTTTAACAGACCAGAGAACAAGTTTTTTAAAAAAATATTATGCTCTGTAGCACTACATATTCATATGACAACAAATTACCTGTGTCATCGAAGTTACACAAGAATGTCTTTTTCCTACTCGATTTTTTCCCTATTGTTCCAAGGGATTTAGCCCAAGGCCTTCGCTGGGAGCTACATCCCCAGCCCATCCTAATCTATTTCAACTCATACCCTCCTGTCTTTTTAAATACTGAGACAGGTTCTTGTAGACTGGGCTTAAACTTGCTATCCTCCTGCCTCAGCCTCCCGTTTCTAGTGCCGGGATTAGAGGTGTGCGCCATGCCTACTTCAGCACATACTTTATAGTTTGGAAAACACTTATGAATCAGATTACAGACCAAGAACATTTATTTCCAAGCAGAGAGAGAGAGAGAGAGAGAGAGAGAGAGAGAGAGAGAGAGAGAGAGAGTGTGTGTGTGTGTGTGTGACCAGCTCCTGCGTGGCAGAACTAGAGCCATTCCCACTTGACTTACCTTGCCATCTTCCAGGAGAGTTCCCGAGTCAGCCCTGCCTCTCTGTGAGATCCTCAACCTGGCCACGGCGCTCACCCAGCAGGGAACAAACGCCGTCAGCTCCAGCAGCGCCATAGCACCATCGACCCGTCCCAGCCACTCTCCCAGAGCGCCTGTCCCACGAGGTCATCCACAGACCCTGCACCGCCTGGGGGTGTCCCCCTCAAAGTCACGCGAGAGAAACGCCACGTCTCTGCCTACCTTCGGAAGTCCGGCGAAGGCCACCTAGAGCACGCGAGCCTCCTCCAAGGAAACCGCGCAGCGCGCGGCCGGACCCCAACAAGGGAGCGGCACGCGCGCGGCTCCAAACAACGAACTCCGATCCCCTCTCCACCTACCCGTTCTCAAGAAAGGACGGGCGCCGCGGGGGGATCCCGATGGGAGCGGATGACAGAGATTCCCGGAAGGAAACCGGGAACAGACAGCTCCGCCACGAGGCGCCATGACAGGCTCGCAACACGCAGCCACACTACAGCGAAGCCACGCCGCGCGCAGACGCTGACGGAGCTCCGCGCAGGCGGACGCCGACGTCGGGGGCGTGGCCTTCGGCGCTGGCTGAATTCCCCGGCCAGAGCGCGGGGTGGAGCGCGAGAGGAAGCTTTTCTCAGGTCCTCGCGCGTGCATTCGGCTGTCTCCATCGCCTTGTGTTTCCCCTTACTGACTGGGAGTCTGGAATTACGTCATCTGCCCAGGTCCCGTAGCCAAGCAACGGGCAGACAGGAGCCCCGGCAGCGAAATTGGGAGCAGAGAGTGAAGTCTCAGATGGGGGTTGGTGTTACCTCTGCTGGGATCAGCACGTGGTCAAAGTGCTGACTCCCAAACGTGCGTGTTCCCGCCTGTCTGTAATCCCAGCACTTGGGAGACTGAGGCAAAAGGATTGTCATGTGTTCGAGACCAGCCCAGACTAGAGAAAGACCCTTTTTCAAAAGGAAAAAAAGGGTGGTGGTGGCTGGCAGCATAGTTCAGCAGATAAAGCGTTTGCCTAGCACGCGTAAGGCCCTAAATTCAACTCGCCAGTACCACACAAGCCGAGCGTGGCGGTGGTGCATGCCTGTGGTCCCAGCACCCGAGAGGGAGGCAGGACTGCTGTTGTGTGCCGGGTAACCATGGGCTGCAGAGCGAGAGTCTGTCTCCATAAAAATTCATTTAAAAAATGGCTAAATAAGTTTATGCCTACTGTCGGGTGAGGAATATTCTTTGGAGCCAAGCATTCTAGCTCCTATCTATAATGTAAGATTTTGGCAGGCTGAGGCAGGAGGATTTAAAGTTCCACCCCTGCCAGAACTTCCCCGGGGGCCCACAAAACATAGGTCAAATACAAAAGGAAAAAGAAGAGTGAGACTCCATCTCAGAAAGAAAGGAAGTAGCGCCGGCGCCCCTCCCAGAGGGATGCTCGGAGCCTCTCGAGGCCCCGCCCATTAGGCTGCCCCGCCCCTTCCTAGAGCTGGAGCTCGGCCTCCTGTGCGCCAGGCGAGCCGGGAAATCGCTCGCACTAGAGATGGCGGTAGAATTGAAAAGTTGGAGCTGCTCCCGCGCGCGCTCCCGGGACCCCAAAGGGCGCGGAGCGGGCTGCGGGCGGGCAGGCGGGAGGCTGCACAGGCACGTTCCCGCGGAGCCCGAAGCAGCCGGGAGGAAGTCAGAGACGTCCGAGTCCACTCGGGAGGGGCGTGCCAAGGGTCGGTAGCGGGGCCTACAGGGGGCGGGGCCAACTGGTTTAGTTCTCCAGAAGCGGCGGGATTGACAGTGGGCGGGCCGGCCTCCCCGGGCTCGGAAGTGCGGGAGCGCGGTGGTGGGCGGGGCCTGCGCCTTCCGTTCCCCTTAAGTGGTGGGATTGCCAGCAGGTGGGCAGGCGTCCCCAGGCCGGGAAGCTGGGGTGCGCGGCGCCTTGGGCGGGGCCTTCTCGGGGCGGAGCTTTCGCGGGGCGGGACCTTTGCGGGGCTGGGCCGGCTCCCTCAGGCCCGGAAGTTCGAGCGCGGGGCGCGGCCGGGGCGGAGACTGAGAGCGGGCGGGCGGTGCTGGGAGCGCGGGGGTGGCGGCCCGGGGCGAGCATGTAGCGGCCGCTGGCGGCGGGGCTCCCGGGGCGGGCCGCGGGGGCCGCACGCGGCGACATGGAGGAGGAGGGCAAGAAGGGCAAGAAGGTGAGCGTCCCAGGCGGTGGGCTGTGAGCGGGAGGGGATCCCTCGGGGCCTGGCGGCGGTGCGGGCCAGGCGGGCAGGAAGACCCCAACCGTGATCGGCGGGCCTGGTCCGTGGCGGGGAGTCCCGTCTCGGCACTGATGGCCCGCGCTGGGCCTGCCCGGCTCCTCCGGCTGGTGGCGGGGACGTGGGCCTGGGGTCCAGGGCGGGACCTGAGCCACGGCTGATCGATAAGATGGGTGCGGGTACTGCCCTCTGGCTTCGTGTTACAATGTCCCATGAGAGCAGAGATGGGCGCCGCCGCGCGCCCCATGTCGCTGAACCTAATGCCGGTGAGTGATTGCTGTGACGTTTTAGTTGGCAGATGTCATTGAGCACATAGTTCAGGAGACTCGCGGTGTCTGTAGTTTGAAAACGTGGCTTTCATTACAGTCTTAGTGTAGTCGATAAAGAACATTTTAAGGAAACTGGAGAAACGATGTGGGAGAAGCTCCTCTGAAAGTGGGTTTTTAATGACATGTATCCTTTTCGAATAAATGCGTTATAATCTTCCTGCCTTGCTTATTCTCATTTATGATAAACGTGTGTGTCACTTGGGCGGACGAGTTTAAAGCAGACCTTTATTTCCTGAGAGTGTGATCACCGAGTTCTCTGCCAAGCAGTGTCCTTTACTTGACCACACACTCACCCTGTTTCATGAGATGCCCCATTTTTTAAAAATCTTATTTGAAATGGAATGTAACCAGGGAGCCTTGTGGGATTGCTTATCTACTTTTTACTTTTTTCTTTTTTTTTTCTTTTCTTTTTTTTCTGTGGTGCTGGGGATGGAGCCCAGGGATTTTACTCTACATCTCTAGCCCAGATTTTTAAAAAAAATTTTATCTTAAAGACATGATCTGGGTAAGTTGCTCAGGCTGGGATCAAATTTGCGATCCTGTTGCCTCAACTTCCCAGAATGTTGGAATTCCAGGCCTGTGCCACTGGGCCCAGCTTCTTGCTTTATGGAATGTGCATGTCTCAGGTGCAGTATCAGGTGCAAATACCTACAGAGAGAATTCAAGGCTAGGAAGGCAATGCTTGCTGAAGTTAGGCTGCATGGGGCTGGAGGAATTGCACAGCCGTTAAAGTGCTGGCCTTGCAAGCACAAGGCTCTGAGTTTGGTTCCTCAGCACCACATAAATGCTGAGCGTGTTGGTGCACACCAGTAATCCCAGCTCTTGCGAGCCTGAGGCAGGCAGGGGCCAGCCTGGGCTACACAGCAAGACCTTATCTCAAAAACAAAAAGAGTTAGGCTGCAGGAAAGGGGGGAACCTGGCAGTGGGAATGGAGTTAGCCTGAAAGGAGAGGTAGGGACCCAAGGTGGTTTTGCTGGGGGGAGGGAGAGGAGTGAGTGTGTGATGTGGAGTTTGGATGAAACAGGGCTACCTGCTTAATGGAAGCTTCTAGCTACAGCACTGGGGACCAGTCTCCTCAAGGTATACCTCCTACAGGAGAGTCTGACTCACCTCCTGGCTGGTGACAAACAAGGATGGAAGAAGCTGGATTTCTCTGGACCCTTCAGCTAGTTTTGGTGGGAACATTAAACCTTCAACAGTAGTGGCAGACATAGAGAAGCCATAAGAGGTTGTAGAGCTTTTGGAATAGAGGTTAAACAGGTAACCTGTGGAAGCGAGGTGTGGTAGTGAACACTCGTAGTTTCAGTAATTGGGAGGTAGGAGAATTATGGTGAGTTCAAGGCTAGACTGGACTAATAGTTCAGGACCAGTATAGACAAAAGATTGAGACCCTGCCAAAAAAACAAAACAAGTAAAACTATAAATGATGTTTGAAGGAGTGGCAATGAAAAAACTTAGGTGTAAACAAGATTATGGATTCATTTCATTATCTGTATTAAAAGGCTCTGTATGTGTGCCTGTGTGTATTGGGGATCGAGCCCAGGCCTTCACACTGAGCTGCATCCCAGGCTCATTTTTAGTTTTGACTTTGAGACAGGGTCTTGCTAAGTTGCCCAAGCTGAATTGGAAGCTGCAGTCCTGCGTCAGCCCTAGAGTGCTGGGACTGCAGGCCTGTGCCACTATGCCCAGGCCTGGCTAGCCCTTTCTTCTTGGGATACAGGAGCTGCCAGAGACCCAAGGGCCTGAGTGGCTTCGGGGAAGTGGCACATGCCCTTCTTCAGGCTGCCCTTGCGTGTGGGATCAGGATGGCCACCCAAGGCCAGTGGGTCACCCTTCAGTGCCTGTGGAACTCCTGCTGTGCCCCAGGAGGCCGCCTGGAGATGGTGTAGGAAGGGTGGGTGCTGCGGAGTAGGTGAGGAGATGGGCCAGTTTTTTGGAGACGAGAGTGGTGGCAGGAAGTCCCTGGCTGTTGCAGGCATGGGGACCTTGTGGGAGGAGTTGGGTTTTTGAGAATAAGGTGCCTGTATATAGAAGGCACTCAGGTATGCACACTGTGGCACAATTCTGTCATGGGCACGGTGGCCCAGGCCTGAGATTCCAGCATTCTGGGAGGCTGAGGCAGGAGAAACACAGGCTTAAACCTAGCTTGGACAAGTTAACTACCCAGAAAGGTCTTGTCTCAAAATTTAAAATAAGCTTAAAAAAAAAAGGGATTAGGGGATTGGAGGAATAGCTCAGCAGATAAAGTGCTTGCCTAGCAAACAAACACTAAGGCCCTGAGTTTGATTCTCCAGCATCACATAAGTCAGACATGGTGGTGCATGGCTGTAATCCCAACACGAGGGTGGCTGAGGTAGGAGGATTACTGTGAGGCCAGCCTGGGCTACATAGTGAGCTCAGGATCAGCCTGCACCACAGAGCAAAACCCTGTCTCAAAAAAGGGGGAAAAAAAAAGTTTAAAAATAGCTTGGGTTTCAGCTCTATGTGATGGCCTTGGGCTCAACCCCTGGTACCACAAAAACAAAAACACCCCACGTCTTCCACCAGGAGAAGGCTCGGGAATGGAGCCTTGGGGCTAAATTCAGTCATCCAGGAGGAGTGGGCGGAGCTGCTGAAATGGATATGCTTCTGCCCCTGTGGGGGCTGAAAGTTCTGCTGAAATTTCAACACCAAGGGCTTCAGGAGGTGATGTTATTTGGAGATCAGGGTCTCTAAAGAGGAACTTAAATGGTTGTGATAGTGCACACCTGTAATCGCAACTACTTGAGAGGCTGAGCTAGGAAGATTTCAAGTTTGAGCCCAACCTGGGAAACAGTGATTTAGTGAGACTCTGTCTTAAATAAAAGTAAAAAATGGGCTGTAGATGGAAATCAGTGTGAAGGTCCTGGTCAATCCCGAGTGTCACCAAAAAAAAAATAAAATAAAAATAAGTTAAGAGGAAGAGGTCAGTGGTTAGAGCACTTGCCTAGATGCATGAGAACATGGATTTGGTTCCCCAGCACCACATAAAAATTAGCCAGGCATGGTGAGCCATGCCTGCAGTCATAGCTCTTAGGAAGCTCAGGCAGGGGGCTAGCCGTGAGTTTGAGGCAACCTGGGCTATGTAATGAGTTGGAGACCAGCCTGAACTACAGAGTGACAGTGAGACTCTGCTCAAAATAAAATAAAATAAAATCAAGACACAGACACACTCTGAGGGATGACTGTGTGGAAACACACAAAGAAGATGGTCCTGGGTCTGTGGTGGCAGCTCTCGAGGTCAGTATGTCTCTGCAGGACAAGGTCTGCATGTGGCTTCTAGACAAGTGCACAGTCCTCCACAAGGGCCAGACATTGCAGCCCCTGCTTTGGGCTCAGGGACCTGCAGAGGGTGTACTGGGTCTGGGCAGCCTGAGGGGTGGGCTGTGTCTTAGGGATCTGAGGTGAGGACAGGCCCGGCCGTAGCTGTACACAGGTCCCAGCATCATAACTGTGAGAGTGAGTCGGGGCCGGTGAGCTTTGCCAGTCTCTCGTGCAGAGACTGAGCCCAGGGCCTTCACACTGAGCGGCATCCTTGGCTCGTTTTTCATGTTTGATTCTGAGACAGAGTCTCACTAAATTGCCAAGCCCAGGGCAGGCTTGAATTTGCCATACACTTGCCTCAGCTTTCCAGAGCGCTGGGATTGCTGGCATGTGTCGCAGGGCTTGGCTAGATTTCTCAATTGAATCAGTAGATATTTAAGATTTTGTTTTTTGTTTTGTGAGGGTTTTATTTGGATGCTAGAGATGGGACTTAAGGCCTTGAGCTGTATACCTCCAGGCCACATTTTTCTTTTTTCTTTTTTTAGTAAAAACAGAAAATTTGTGTTTTTTGTTTGTTTTTATGGTACAGGAGATTGAGACCAGGGCCTTTACACTGTCCTATATCCCCAGCTCCTTTTGTTATTTTATTTTGAGAAAAGACCTCACTAAGTTCCCTAGACTGGGCTTGAACTTGTGTCGTCCCCATGTGTGTGTGTGTGTGTGTGTGTGTATATATATATATATATATGCGTAGTCATTATACAATGTTTACATCAAGTTGGAGAATTTTGTGTGCACATATATCGGGACCTCATTACAATCCCTTCCCTCTCCCCCTTTCCTTTCTGACATTCCTGTCCCCACCATCCTACCCTGAATCCAAATGTCTCACCCATTTTATTCTATAAATTACCCATATTCTGCATTTCTCATAATAGAGAAACAATGCTCTATTTAACCTTCGAATCTGACTCACTTCACTAAGCATGATGGTCTCAGGTTAGGGCTTGAATTTATGATCCTCTTACTTCAGCTTCCCAAAGTGCTGGGATGACAGGCATGCACCACCAGCCTGGCTTAGAGTTAGAATTTTTACTTTGGCCCTGTGCCCGAGTTGTGACACTGCTGCCACGTGGGCCTGATTGGTAATGGTGTGTGGCCTGGCGTGTGTCAAGGATTAGGGCCTTGGAGTAAGTGAATGTGGAGGTGCTAATCCCCTTTGTTAAGCACAGGAGGAAGCTGGGCTTTGACCTGTGCTTGCAGCTGAGGTGGGTATAGCTGTAACCCAGGAAGGTGGAAAGAATGGGCCATCCTGTACCTTGGCTGTTACTATATGTTCATTCTTTTTTCCGTGGTACTGAGCATTAACCCAGGGTCTTCACATTGTGCTACATCCCCAACCCTTTTTTATTTTTTATTTTGAGAAAAGGTCTCACTAAATTCCTCAGGCTAGACTTGAATTTGTGATCATCATGCCTTAGGCTCCCAGAGTGTTGAGATGACAGGCCTGGTCTGTTATGCCTGTCTACCTCTGGTGTCTTTGAGACAGCGTCTCACTCTGTACCTCCGGCTGGCCTTAAACCCACAGCAGTCCTCCTGCCTCAGCCTCCCAAGTGCTGGGACTATAGACATATACTACCACACCCACCCCACCCAGTTTATGTGGTACTGGGGAATCTAACTCAGGTACCTAGTGCTTGCTAGGCAAATGCTTTAACCTCTGAACTATTCCCTCCAACCCCTGTTTGTTTTTGAGACAAGGTCTTGCTTTGTAGTTCGGGCTGAACTCACTGTAGCCCAGGCTGGCCTTGAACTCATGGCAGTCTTTCTGCTTCAGCCTCTGAAGTGCTGGGATTACAGGTGTGTCACCATGCGTGGCTTACATGGTGTTCGGTAGTTTTTTCTCTTTCTTTCTCTCCCTCTCTCTTTTTTTCTTTTCTTTCTTTTTGAGAGAGGGTCCTGAACTCACTGTGTAGCCCAGGCTGGCCTCAAGTTCATGGCAGTCCTCCTGCCTCAGTCTCCCAAGTGCTGGGATTACACATGTGTACCACTACACCTGATTTATGTGGTTCTGGGGAATCATACTCAGGGCTTTCTCCTTGCTAGGCCTTTGTTCCAGCCGGTGTGCTTTTCTTCCTGCTCAGACCATCTCTTTCTCTTTTTCTTTCTTTTTTTAATTTTGGAGACAGGGTCTCTCTGTATAGCCCTGGCGGGTCCTGAACTCACTATGGAGCCCAGGCTAGCCTTGTACTCACAACAATCCTCCTGCCTCAGCCTCCTGAGTGCTGGGATTTCACAGGTGTATGCTGCCATACCCGACTTTATGTGGTGCTGGGGAATTGAACTCAGGGAGTTGAACTTGCTAGGCAAGCACTTTAACCACTGTGTCATTCCTCCAGCCCCTTATTTTTCTGATATGTTTGAAGTTCACTCTTGACTTCATTTCACTGTGCTATAAGTATGTCAGCATGCATATCACCATTCAGGATTTGCTTGCCATTTCTTTTGTCTTTGAAAAAACCTTTTTTTTTTTTTTTTTGAGACAGGTTCTCACTCTGTAGCCCAGGCTGGTTCTGAACTTACTATGTAGCCCAGGTTGCCCTTGCACTCATGGCTATCCTCCTGCCTCAGCCTCCTGAGTGCTGGGATTACAGGTGTGTATGAAGAAACTTTTTGAGCTGGGCAGGGTGTGGTGACACAACACTTGGTAGTCCCAGCACTTGGTAGATGGAGGCAGGAGGATTGCCATGTGTTCAAGGCCAGCCTGGGCTACAGAGTGATACTCTGTTTCAAAAAGAAAAAAATTTTTCTTTTTCTTTCTCTTTTTTTTGAGCCAGGCTTATAAACCCCATACTCTGGGAGGCTGAAGCAGGAAGATCATAAATTTGAGCCTACCCTGGGAAATTTAGGAGCTTAGTGAGATCCTGTCTCAAGGTCAAAATGGGCTGAGGATATAGCTCAATATGAAGGTCCTGGGCTGGATCCCAAATACCATAAAAGTAAACAGAAGTTAATGTGTTTGCCAGTATAGATGCACCATTGCATTTCATATTCCTGACCTGTGACCCATGCCCACAGTCCTTGATGCTGGCCTGTGGAGGCCTTAAAGCCCCATGCTTCCTCAGCCCAGGTTGAGGCACCTGCCCCTGTCTGGTGGTCTTATGAGCTACGGTGACAGCAGTATGGAGCAGCCTGTTTGCATCCCCAGCTGCTGGTGAAATCACAATCCCTGGGTCTTCTCCAGCCTGGTGCCCTCCCATGTCACCATCATCTGGGAGATCACCAAATACCCCATGATGGCCACGTAGACTGGGCCCTTGTTCACTGTGTCTGATGTGTACAAAGCCTGTTGGGTGTTTTTTTTGTTTGTTTTGAGGCAGGGTCTCTGTAGTTTGTTTTGTTGGTGGTACAAGAGATCTAACCCAGGGCCTTCACACTGAGCTAAGTCCCCAGCCAATTTTTTTTAGAAACAGGATTTTGCTAAATCATTGTGTTACCGAAGCTGGGCTTGAACTTTAGATCCTCTTCCTATCTCAGCCTCCTGGAGGGCGGGGATGGCAGGCTTGTGGAATGGACCTGGTCAATTTTTATTATTATTTTTTGCAGTACTGGATTGGAACACAGGGCCTTCACTTTGAGCTACTCCGGGCCCCTTTTTATTATTTATTTGAGACAAGGCCTTGCTAACCTAGCAAGTATTGCAGGCTGGGTTCAAACTTGCTACCTGCCTGCCTCCGTCTCCAAAGTGCTGGAGTGCTGGGATTACTGGCCTACTCTACCAGGCCCAGCAATAGCTTTTTTTTTTTTTTTTTTTTTTTTTTTGGAGATAGGGCTTTACTCTGTAGCCCTGGCTGGCCTCACATTCACAGCGTTAGCCTCCGGAGTGCTAGGAATACAGGCATGAACTACTACACCTGGCTTATGGTGCTGGGAGTGAACCCAGGGCCTTGAGCTTGCTAGGCAAGGGTTTTAACTACTGAGCTATTCCTCCAGCCCCTGTTTTTATTTTTGATTTTGAGACAGGATCCTGCCAAGTCGCCATGTTGGCCGGGCTGTGCTGGAACTTGCAATCCCTCTGCCTCAGCCTCCTAGAGTGCTGGGCCCCAGCTGGGGCTTGATTTTGCCAGTCCCTCTGGTGCTGCTCTTGCTGTACACTTTTTAAACTGTGATCAGGGCCACGGGTGCTGCAGGGGAAGCTGCAGTTTGGGGCCTTCCTGTGCACTCACCCGCCCTTGTGGTTGGGGGTAGGGCTAGTAGCAGCCTGCAGCTCTCAGCAAAGCAGAGGGGCTGAGCATGGACAGGAACAGTCAGCAGAAGGGGAAGAACCTGGATTCCCCCAGGGATACCTCTCCTCACATCAGGTCTCCCGTGGGGGGCTCCGTGGACACTGAGGTAGGTTTTAGCTCCTGGGGTTGCTGTCTGGAGCCAGCATGGGAGCCTGGGGTGGTATTTGTTTCCCATCCCAGGGCTCACTCATGGTTGCAGAGTGACCTGTCCCCCGACTTCTACACTGGGACAATGGAGTGCGACCATGTGTATGGTGGGGGATCTGCCCCCTGTGGGACCATGGCTCATCTGTCTCAAGGGAAAAGAGAGTAAGGGTTCCATGTCTTCAGGGGACAGGACATTCTCTTGTGGGTTGTGGTCACTTGGAACCAAGATCTGAGTTGGCAAGTGTAGAAGAAAAAGGTCAGGAAATCAAAAGCAACTAGCCTGGCCTGGTAAGGAAACCCTGTCATGCTAGCACTGTAGGAGGTTGATGCAAGAGGATCACAAATTCTAGTCCAGTGTGGGAAACTTAGTAATCTAGTGAGACTCTGTCTCAGAGTCAAGAGCAAAATTGGGCTGGGGATGTGGCTTACTGTGGGGGCTCTGGGCTCCATCCTAGGACCACTAAATAAATAAGCGTGTATCTGTGGGGTTGTTTCAGGGTTGGGGACACCACAGAGTCATTGGTAGTGTTTCCTGAACACTCAGGTGAGCATGTGTGGATGGGGGGATGTGGCCCCATGTCCCATGGCAGAGCTGTGTTTCCGGACTCTGGAGGCTGGGCTCCCCCGCGGGCCTCTCAGACTGGGTGAGCTGGTTCCTCTTCCTGTAGCCTTCGGTTCCCCCAGCCTGGTTACTGCTTTGTGGTGGTTCTTCAAGTCCAGTTTTTACTGGGGCCGGGTTCAGGTCCTTCTTAGCAGTGGGCACAGGAAATTTGGCTTTCCATGTTTTTTCAGACTTTTGTTTTTATTATCGTATTATTTTTATGGTACTGGGGATTGAACCCAGGGTCTTCACACTGAGGCTACATCCCCGGCCCATTTTTATTTTTGATTTTGAAACAGGGTCTTGCTGAGCCCCTAAGTTATAGAGACCAAGGTTGAACTTAAGACCTGCTGGCCTCAGCCTCCCGAAGTGCTGGAGTGACAGGCCTGTGCCTCTGAGCTTGTGGGAGGCCTCACTCCTATGGAGCACATTGGGGGCCTGCCATGCATATCCTCAGTCTGTAACTCCAGGCTGTAGCTGGCACTTCCCAAGCTACAAAGTCCTCTCTGTTGACAGCAACCATGGCCTGCCGGCTTGCTGAGGGCTCCCCGGTTAGAGGTAGATCTTGGCAGATCTTTGTTCTCAGTTGGTTTCCTGTGGCTCCAAGTGCTGGGCTCTGCCACTGGGCTGCTTCTGGAGGGGCAGGCAGGGCAAGCTCAGGTCTCTGTCCACATTGTGTGGATTACCACCAAGAGGAGGTATTCAGCAGTGGGCAGGAAACAGGTGGTGGTGGGGATGGTTCCTCTCTTCTGTCAGTGGCACCTCAGTGTCTGTAGGGATGATGCTCACAGCCCTGGGCCTCTGTGTTCCATGACCTCCAGTGTTGGCTGGGCCTGGTTCATTGCCAGAGTGAGACCACAGATGGCATGGCTGGCTGTGACAGGCATGCAGAGTGTTCAGGTCCCTTAGGGCAGCTTGGGGTGGGGACTGGTGGCCCAGAGCTCACAGTTGTTTTCAGTGGGGTGGTAGAATCAGAAACACTAGTTTTATTTATTTTTTTGTCAGTATGTATTGGTGATGCAAAGTATAGAACCAGCTTGAGAAATTGGTGCACGTACACATCGCATCTTGGTCATTTTACTTCCCTTTCCCTTCCCATACCCTCACCCCAATGCCCCATGTATCCCTTTCCCTCTCACAAAGTTTGTCTTCCGGGTCTCTTCTACTTTGAGACACATTTTATTTATTATTATTATTATTTTTAAAGATAGGGACCCCTGTGTAGTATAGTCTGGTCCTGAACTCACCGTGTAGCCCAGGTTATTCTCAAACACACTGCAGTCCTCTTACTTCAGCTTCTCAAGTGCTGGGATTACAAGCCTGCACCACCACACCTGGTATTTGTGGTGCTGGGGAATCAAACTCAGGGCCTTGAAATTACTAGGCAAGCAATCTAACCACTGTGCCATTTCTCCAGCCCCTGAAACACAGGGGCTGTAGCTTAGTACAAAGACTCTGGGTTCAACCCTCAGTATGTAAAAGGAAGAAAAGAAAAAGAAAGAAAGGAAGACTGAAGCAAGAAAGTTCCATGTGTGAGCCCAGCCTGGGCAACTCTGCAAACTAGCAACTTAGCAAGACCCTGCCTTGAAATAAAGCACTGCAAAGGGCTTGGGATATAGCTCAGGTTGGGGCCCCTAGGCTTGACCTCAAGCACCAAAATAAAAATTAAAAATGAAGAAATGAAGTTGTGCAGAGCACGCACAGCCTTGGCTGTGGAGCCTGGGCCTTGGGCAGCAGCTTCCTGAGGGGCATAGGAACCTGCCAGGGCCCTCTCTGCAGATACTGAGCGGCTGCTCCCAAGGCCTGTCTCCTCTCCCCAGGCTGGCATCCCATTCCTGTCACTCTTGGACCTCAGGGATGGTCCTGACTGCCCCTGCATGTGAGCCTGGGTCCTGTACTCAGTGTTTGGAATCACAGATCCGGTCACGGCCATGTTTCTCTGCCCATAGCCTGGAATCGTGTCACCATTTAAACGAGTGTTCCTGAAAGGAGAGAAGAGCCGAGACAAAAAGGCCCACGAGAAGGTGACGGAGCGGCGGCCCCTGCACACCGTGGTGCTGTCCCTGCCCGAGCGTGTTGAGCCGGACAGGCTGCTGAGCGACTACATTGAGAAGGAGGTGAAGGTGGGTCGTGGGTTCACCCTCGCCTGCCCCCTGGTGTCCTGTTTGTATGATGAGACACAACCCACATTCCCTGTAGGAGGCCCAGGTCCAGGCCTTGGGGCCAGTGTGTGTCAGGGCATTGTGGTCACTATCTAGGGCAAGGTTAGGCTGCATGCTTGAAGTTCATATGTGGGTTTCAAAGGCTTGTGCCCAGTACAGGCCTGTCACTGTAACACTGTAGGGGGACTGAGGCAGGGGGCTCTCAAATTATAGTCCAGCCTGGGCAGCTTAGCCACTTAGCAAGACCCTTTCTCAAAAAAAAAAAAATTGACTGGGTTAGAGCTCAGTGCAAAGGCCCTGGGCTCAGTCCCCAGTGCCCCCCCCAAAAAAAAAAATAGTGAAAATGAACATAAAAGTGGCAAAGCAAAAATCAGGTGGGGGCAATTTCAGAACCCAGCTACAGGGACTGGGGGTGCGCCTCACTGGGTAGAGTGCCTGCCTTGAATGCGCAAGTCATGGGGTTCAGTTTCTTAGCACTGTGTAAAACTAGGCATGGTGCTGCATGACTAATCCCTACAGTCAGGAGGCTGAGTCAGGAGGATTGCTGTGAGTCCAAAGCCAGCCTGGGCTAAGTGAGCTCAGGACCAGCCTAGACTGCAGAGTGAGACCCTGCCTCAAAAAAATAAATAATTAAATAAATAAATAAAGTAAAAAAGAGAAGAAAAGAAAGAAAAAAAGAAAAAAAATCAAGTTACATGTCATATTCCAACAGGAATGTATGTTTTGAGAACTGTGACTAGCCATGTGGATGTGAACATCTGGGGCACTAGTCAACTGGCAGTGTAGTAGATGAGGCCAGGAACACAGGTGCAGACCATCACAGTCAATTGTTCCCCTTATTTATTTGTTTTGGAACTGGAGGTAGAGCTCAGGGTTTTTGCAACCAAGCTACATCCCCAGCTCATTGTTTTTTATTTTTGATTTTGAGACAGGGTCTTTCTAAATCAGTAAGTTGCCCAGACTAGGCTGGAACTTGTGACCCTCCTGGCTTAGCCTTCCCACAGTGCTGGGATGGCCGCCTGCGCTCATTCGGGCTCCTCACTACAGCCCTCTTCTCCCCTCCCGTGCAGTACTTAGGGCAGCTCACATCCATCCCAGGATACTTAGACCCCTCAAGTCGGACTGAAATCCTGCACTTCATAGACAATGCGAAGGTAATACCACTATCACTGCATGTGGCCTTGCAGCCCCCTGCCCTCGGGTCCTTCTCTTCTGCCTCAAAGCCAGACTGGACAGCCCTGTTCCCTTGAATCCTGGTGCACCAAGCCTTTCACCGTAAGGACAGTCCCTCTGTCTGCGTGTAACTCCCATCTCTATGTTTGCCCTCTGTGGTTGGGGGCGGTTTTCAAATGTCATAATTTCATGTTACTGTAAGACATATAGTGAGTCTGCAGGCCACTGCAGCTGGGTGCTCTGGGAAGCTGAGGCAAGAGGATCACAATTTCTAGACCAGTCTGGAGCTCAGTGTAAAGGCTCTGGACTCAGTCCACACAAAATAAAGAATAAATAATAAGTAAAAAGACAGGTTGTTCTGAGAATCCCTTGCTGGGAGCAGAATGTCTCTGCTGGTTCGGTACTTGCCTCGTGTGTGGTGCCTGGTGGGGCCACCTTGGGTATGGTATTCATGTACCCCCAGAGAGCCCACCAGCTCCCAGGGCACCTGACTCCAGAACATGACGCAGTACTCAGCCTGTCTGCCTACAACATCAAGCTGGCCTGGAGGGACGGCGAGGATGTCATCCTGAGAGTGCCCATCCATGACATTGCTGCCGTCTCCTACGTCCGTGATGATGCTGCGCACCTGGTGGTCTTGAAGACAGGTGGGAGGACCTGGGCAGGCCTGGGGGTGCGGGGACACAGGAGGGTCTGGGGGTGGGGGCAGCTGGTTCCTAGGCACCCGTGCGTGTGTCTTCCCCGACAGTGCACCTGACAGGCATCTTCTCTCAGCCCAGGACCCAGGTGTGTCTCCCAGCCAGAGCCTATGCACAGATGGCTCTCGAGGCCTCGGTGCGGGCTCCCTGTCCGACAGCGCCATGGGGCCTGTGGAGGCCTGCTGCCTAGTCATCCTAGCTGCCGAGAGCAAGGTGAGACCTGGCCTCCAGGACGGCCTGGCCTCACGGCCCTGTGGGTCTGCCTGGCGTCTGGCTCACTGTTCCCACAGCCCCATGTCCCTGCCAGCTGCCCAGCTAACTGCTGTCCCTGCAGCCCTATGTTCCCACTTGTTACCCAGTCCTCCTCTCCCCATGGCTGGGTTCATCCAACCTCTGCCCATTGTCCACCTTTGTATATAGTCCTGGCCCTGCTCCCTGCCTGGGGCTCCACCTGCAGACAGGGTATTGCTGTACAGTCCAGCTGGTCCTGAACTCACTCTGGAGCCCATGCTGGCCTCAAACTCAGGACAGTCCTCCTGCCTCAGCTCCCAAGTACATGTGCCACCATGCATCTGGTGCTGGAGAATCGAACTCAGGGCCTTGAGCTTCTAGACAGGTGCATTAACCTCTGTGTTATTCCTCCAGCTCCCCTCTTCCAGGATGGAAACCACATGCCCCGTGTTCCCCTGCCTTGCAAGTCTCAGCCATTTCCCCATTGCTGGGACACTATGCCTGACACCCGCAGTGCTTAAGGAAAGAGAGATTTATTTGAGCCCACAGTTCAGAGATCTTAGTCTTGGCAGGGGATGGCGCCAGCTGTCATGCCTAGTGCACAGAGGGAGAAGCAGGCCAAACCCAGGACATGCTATGCTCCTGCCCGCCCACCAGGCCCCTCTCCAGACACTGAAATCTGGATGAGTCCACTTGATCCCATGAACACTAGGGTCCAGCCACCTTCAAATGCATAAGGCTTTGAAGACTTTGGATCCAAACCATCACACTGCCAGATCTTTTTGCCAACCTGCCCCCTGCCCATGCCTCACGTTGTTAGCAGACCTCCATCCTTGCCATCCTTTTACCCTATCCTTTCTCTTGGCTACCCTGCTAATGGGAGCAGGTGCCCCCGTGTGGTGACCCGCGCCCCAGGCCTGTCTGGTGCTGAGGGTGGGACGGTGTGGTGTGATGCAGAGGGCTTGTCAGTTACAGTTCTGAATCCCCTTAGCTACCCAACACACAGGACCTCAGGGCATCCTTGATGACTCCCTGTTTAATCTGTGTCTCGATAAGGACAGTTGTGACTGGTCACCCTCTGTGCCTGCTGGTTAGCCGTCCATAGCCCTGCAGGTACTGACAGTGCAGTCAGGCACTTCCTCTTCCTGGTGGGTACCATGCTTCATTGGGTGCTGAGCAGTAACCCTGGCTCTCTGTAACCACCAGGAAGTCCCTGGGCGGGGCCAGAATTGTACTTGCCTAGGAGCCCTGTGTGAACAGCACCCTGTTGGGTGGTTATCACAGCCACTGGGGGAAGAGAAGCCCCAAGGGGTTGCAGGCTGAGCTGTGGAGGAGGTGGACTGCAGCTGACATGGTGTTGGCCATGATCATCGGACACCTGCAGGTCCACACCTGGGCCTCTGCCTGTGGTAGTCTTGGAGTGGTTCACAGGGTGTTTATAAGCCAAACCTAGAGCCTCCACTGAGCTGTAGGCTGGGCTCGTCTTTACTTTTGATTTGAGATAGGGTCTTGCTAAGTTGCCCAGACTAGGCTCAACTTGTGATTCTCCCATCTCAGCCTCCCAAAGTGCTGGGATGACAGGCCTGTGCCACCAGGCCTAGCTGTGGCTTCTACTTTCTGCATCCCATGGGCCACAAAAGTCAGAAGGACCTTAGATTGTGGCACATGTAAGCCCCGAGGGGAAGGCCAGTCCCGACTCACCACGGTCACCTGCCCTCCCTGCCCTGCTTCCAGGTTGCTGCAGAGGAGCTGTGCTCACTGCTTGGCCAGGTCTTCCACGTTGTCTACACGGAGTCCACCATGGACTTCCTGGACCGGGCCATATTCGATGGGGCCTCCACACCCACCCACCTGTGCCTGCACAGTGGTGAGTAGGTACTTAGGGGACATGCAATTGGGAGTGCCCAGGCTGGGGCTGCCTGAGCCCTGGGCATCTTCTGTCCCAGGCAGCTGTGCTTTTGGAGTCTAGTTTCTCTACAGCAAGGTCAGGATAACCCCAGTGATCTGTGCTCCTCAACAAGACCCAGCACTGAGGACTCACAGTTTATGTAAGTCAGAGAGGCATAAGAAGAAGGCGATGGAGTATGTGTGGCTTGATGCCTACAATTGTTAAAATAGATTAATCTGTTTATTTGTGTGGTATTGGGAATTGAACACAGAGTATTCACACTGAGCTATACCCTTAGCCCTTTCAGTTTTTGGTTTTTTTTTTTTTTTCCCCTCGAGACAGGGTCTCACTAAATTGACTTGGCTGGGCTTGAATTTGCAATTCTCCTGCCTCAGCTTCCCAGAGTTTTGGGATTGCGAGCTTGACTTTCCACATTCAGCTATACAGTAATGAATATTTTTTATTAAAGTACTCAAGCTGGGCCCAGTGGCACAGGCTCGCAATCTCAGAATTCTAGAATACTGAGGCAGGAGGATTGCAGGTTCAAGCCTACCCTGAGCAAATTAGCAACTTAGGGAGAACTTTTCTCAAAATCAAAACCAAAAAATGGGCTGGGTATGAAGCTCAGTGTGAAGGTCCTGAGTTCCATCTCTGGCATCACAGAAAAATAAAGCATGCAAGTCCTAAGAGTTCCACTAAACAAATTTCACAGAGTAAACAGTAGCACTGCTGTAGAGCTCTCCTTCCTCTGCCCTCCCTGTCATCTGTGTACCATCTCCACCCTCCCTAAGGCTCTCCCTTTCTGCTCCCCTGCTTTCTCCTCATCTTTTCTGTCCCCCCATGTGCCCTCCTCAGTAGCACTCCCTCTCCCCTTGCCACCTCCGTCCCTTGTTGCCCGTGGCATGGGAGTCTCTCTCCTGGGTTTCCTCGGTTTGTCACACCCATTTTGATCTGTTTCACAGTCAGAAGTGCCTCCTGTTGAGCTGCCCTGCCTGACCTCTGGTTAGGTAGGGGCTCAGGGATCCCAGGCTGGGGTCTGGAGCTCAGCTCTGGCGCTTCTGCTGCGGACTTGGGGCGAGCAGCTGTGCCATCTGTGGCTTAGTTTAGTGCACCCCTGACCTCCTCCCAGAAGCAACTGTGGGAAGTCCTCCAGGCTTTGTCCTAGGCTGCAGCCTGTGAGTGTCCGGCAGGGTCCCCAGGTGGGCTGTGAGATCAAAGCTGGGTGCCTAGGATGTGGCCGGCTCTCGGGGGCCCCAAGGCCAGGACTGCCCCACACCTGAAGGTTTTCATGTCGCCCACATCTCCCCAGATGACTCCTCCACCAAGGTAGACCCGAAGGAGTCCTGTGAGTCGGAGGCAAGCACCTTGTAAGTGTCCCC
The DNA here is from genome assembly GCA_004027205.1 of Ctenodactylus gundi. Classification (NCBI taxonomy): domain Eukaryota; kingdom Metazoa; phylum Chordata; class Mammalia; order Rodentia; family Ctenodactylidae; genus Ctenodactylus; species Ctenodactylus gundi. The sequence goes on from PVKB01000962.1 coordinate 21,414, forward strand.
CATACTGCGTGCCCTGTGCAGCCCAAGCCCCTTTCTACTTGGGGGGACATGGTGGGGACTCGGTGGGCTGCACCTTGGGTAGGTTGCTCTGCTTCCCAGTTCTTCCTGTGTAGTGACCACTTAGCCACTGTGTCATCTTGGCTCTGGGTGCTGCCAGGTGTGCTCTCTCCAGGGGCCCTCTACTGGTTTCTGAATGCCACCCCTTAGCCATGGGAATGTCCCAGCCCCAAGCCCCATGTGGCCGGCACCAGTGGCCATATTTGGTTCTTTCCATCCCTCCCTTTGTCCTGCCTTGTATCTTCTGTGCAGTTGGGGAGGAATGAGGAGGTTGAGAGGGACACAAGGTTAGGAGGGAGGGGGATATGCTGCTCCCCCCATATACTCTGTCCCTTGCAGCTGCTTCTCCGACACCATGGATGCTGGGGACCTGTCGCCCCTATCCCGGTGTGTGCAGGCCTCACCTCACAGCAAGACAGCCAGTGACAGTGAGCTGAGTACCAGTGCTGCAGAGCTGCTACAGGATTACATGGTCACGGTATGCACTGGCCAGGGGATGGCAGTGCGCTTGCCCTTCCACCCCAGGGGCAGGCAGCATGCATGGCTGGGGCCTGGGCTGGGGACATTGAGTACATGGACCTGGGCCCTTCCTCCAGCCTCAGTGACCCTTCCATCACTGAGGACTGAACCCGGGGACTGGTGTTCCCCTCCACATGTCTGTTTTGCGTTTTTTTGTTTTTTTTTTTTTCTTGAGGCGAGGGTTTTACTCTGTAGCCTAGGCTGGTCCTGAACTCACTGTGTAACCTAGGCTGGCCTCGAACACACAGCAGTTCTCCTGCCTCAGCCTCTTGCATGCTGGGATTACAGGCTGGTGCTACCACACCCAGCTGGCTTCTCTGTCTTTCTCTGCCTCATCTGTCCAGGCTGGGCTTGAATTTTGTGATGCTCCTGCCTCTGCCTCTCAGAGTGCTGACAGGCCTGTGCCCTTGGCCCAGCTGTCCCCTTGTGTTCTGACAGTGTGAACTCACTTACTTTCTCGAGCTCCTGAGGGTGCTGATCCTGCCCTGGGGTGCCCTCTGCGGGGTTGGCTCCTGAGGCTGCTCCCAGCCCTGCATTCCACCCACAGCTGCGCACCAAGCTGACATCACAGGAGATCCAGCAGTTTGCAGCGCTGCTGCATGAGTACCGCACTGGTGCATCCATCCACGAGTTCTGCATCAGCCTACGGCAGCTCTACGGAGATGGCCGCAAGTTCCTGCTGCTTGGTGAGGCCTCCTTGGCTGGGCCCACCCAGGGGGTCAGGGCCAGCCCCCTGATTGTGGGGGACAGGATGCCCTAGGCCATAGCTGAACCCTAAAACTCAGGAGAAGAGCCCAAGAGATGGGTCCGGGGGCTCCTCAAGCAGATGACACTTGAGTGGGTTTTCGTGTTTGTGTAAGAGTCTGTAGGGTGGAGAGGCAGACATCATCCTAGGCGGCAGGACTGGCCTTTGCCAAGACCTGGAAGAGCTCAGCACATTAGTCAGAGATGGCTGGCAGGCTGGACCCCAGCACCCAACCCTTCAGGGGGACATTGATGCTGCAGGGGTTCCTTCCTCTGCTAGCTGTCTGGGGGCAGTGTCTTGACAGAAGCTAGTCAAGGGCTGTGAGGTCCCAGTGACCCATCCCATTGCTGAGAATTGAACCCATGACCTTTTGCCCTGAGCTGTATCCTCAGCTCTTTTTTATTTTGAGATGGGATATTGCTAAGTTGCCTGGGCTGGGCTTGAACTTAAAGTCCTCCTATTTTGGCCTCCCAGGATCATAGTCCTGTGCCACTGGGCCCTGCTGATGCTGCTGTTTGGGGGTAGGAGGGAGAGGGGCTACCTCTGCCACATTGCCCTCTCCCCGACACTCAGGGTCCCACAGGCCATCAAGCACCGTGTTTCTGGCCAGGAGCACTGGCTCTAGGTGGCTGGGCCAGGCCAGCCAGCTGTGGAAAAGGCTGCTCCCTGGGCCCTTCATGATCTCCCATTGGCCTGTTGCGGGGATTCAGAAGTCCTGAGAACTAGGCCTGGTGGCACAGCCTGTACTTCTAGGACTCTTCTGGGAGGCTGGGACAGATTGCAAGTTCATTCTCAGCCTAGGCAACTTAGCAAAGTGGCAAAAGCCTGTTTCAAAACTAAAAATAAAGAGGGCCAGGGATTAGCTCAGTGTGAAGGCCCTGTGACAGCAGGCCTCCCACGTAGGGCGGCCAAGCAGGGAGTGGAGAAGGGAGCCTCCCTTCCTTGGTTGGTGGTGGGCTATGGTGAGAGGCCTGGGCAGGACCCTGTCACTGCTTCCCTGGCTTTGCTGATTGTTCTTTGGGGGTCTTAGGGAGTGATAGAGTGGCAGGAGTTCCCAACACCCCCTTCCCCTCTGGGGCCAGCTGTGTTATCCTTGCGCTCCTTCCTGGCACTGTGCGGGTCCTTGTCACAGGTCTGCGGCCCTTCATCCCAGAGAAGGACAGCCAGCACTTCGAGACCTTCCTGGAGACCATTGGTGTGAAGGATGGCCGTGGCATTATTACTGACAGCTTTGGACGTCGGCGTGGGGCTCCAAGCTCTGCCTCCACCTCCACCACCAATGGGGACCGGGTGGCCAGCAGCCCTGAGGACCGCTCGGGGCCCTCCGAGGGGGATGAGTGGGACCGTATGATCTCAGACATCAGCAGTGACATTGAGGCACTGGGCTGCAGCCTGGACCAGGACTCTGGGTGACCCACAGCTGCTGGAGCCACATACCTTCCTGGAAGGAGGCACCTACGGCCTATTGTGGTTCTTCCTGTGCTGGAGGACCCGGGGAGCTGGTCGCCTACTGTGAAGGAGCATGGCGCTACCACAGGCCCCATGCCTGGTACGGGCAGGAGGCTTGGTGCCTGACCCTGTGTCCCTGCACTCGGTGCCCTGTCCCCAGGGCTCAGCCAGGCCCAGCATGTGTTCATGCTGGCCAGGAGAGCTGCTCCCGTGGCTGAGCCTGGACAGCTGTCAGTTTTGCACATGACGTTCCCGTGTCACTCTCAGAGGCCGTAAAGAAGTTTACTGCAATGTGAATAACTTAATCCTCGCTGCCAGGCTTGTTCCTGACCCACTTGGGCGTAGACCATGGGCCATGAGGGGCATCCATGGTGGCACAGGGCCAGGGCTGCAACTTCCTGTAGTCCTCATGGACCAGGGCCAAGGGAGCCCTGGGTCCTGGCATGTGGATGCAGGGTATGTGTAGTAGGGTCTTGGGCACCACGGGTGTGGGTCTTTCAGACCTTTCTTGGGAATACTTGGGCAGGCAGAGAGGGGCCTGGGGATGCATATCCTGGACTTTTCCTCCCCCAGTGCCTCGGCATACACCAGCAAGCTCCTGGCCAGAGACCCATCCCTTCCTCCATGCTGTCCCCTCACCTCCCGCATGCAGCAGCCTGGAGGGGCTTGGGAAACCCCTGTTGAGTCCTAGCCAAGTCTGTGGGACCAGAGCACCTCACAGTGCCACCGGGCAGGGTGACGTGTCCCCATGGTGCCACAGCCTAGAACAAGAGGGTTTCCCTCTGCCCTGGGAACTGGGAAAAGGAAGCATCTGTGACACTGCTTTGGAGGACAGGCCACTGGCTCTTTCCCTGGGCCCTGCCAGAGGTCATGGTATCCACTGCACTGAGGGGTGTTTGGCCTCGAACACCCTCAAGGTGAGTGACAGGAGCCATTTGCTTGCCCCAGGCACAGCACAACCTTGGCCAGCACCCAGGCTCACTGGGTATCTCCTGCATGAAGAGCTGAGGACATGGGGTGGATGGCTGCTCATTCACAGCTGGGCTTGAGGGGACACAGTGTGTGGGAGGGTAGGGGAACAGCAGGTGGCTGTGAGGTTGACAGTGAAGGTTCTGAGGGGACACTACAGGGCAGTGAGGTCACACAAGAGTGCTATCAGGACACCAGTTTATTGGTCACAGCTGGGGGCAGGGAGGAGCAGACATCCTGGTGGCAGCTACATGGTCAGCTCCTGCAAAGGCAGGAAGGAAGGTGGGGTGAGGGACAGTCCCCAGCATCTGGGGCTGTTGCAGCGGGGAGGAGGCACCTACTCACCATGATCGCATTGACGATGTCACTGTGGTTGTCCCTCAGTGCCCGCACAGCCTTGGCTCTGGACACGCTGGCCTGGGCCATCACCAGTTCAATGTCTCTCAGCTCCAACCCTGCCTCGTCCACCTGTGGGGAGCAGGGATGTCACTGGGTCCCCAGGACAGGCCTTCCTCCTGCAGGGCACTACCCAAGCCTTACCTCCTCGTCGTCATCCTCCTCACATGTGGGCCTGGCACAGGGCCCTGGTGCTGCCTCGGGGACCAGGGACGAGGACTCAGCAGGCACCTTAAACTTCTCAGCTGCGGCTTTGTGTGCTTGCTGGGACAGGTCCTCAATCTGCAGCAGGGGACAGGGTGTAGGCAGGGCCCACGCTCCCTGGCCACCCCCCATCATACCCAAACACATAAACATGCATAGTTGGCTGGGACAGACCTTGGCCTCGCCAAAGACCACGTAGGTGTCAGAAGCAGGGCTCTTGAAGACATCAGGCTTGGCGATGACAAACAAGATGTTCCTGGACTTCTGAATGGTGATCCTGGTGACGCCTGGCACCTGCCGTAATCCCAGCTTTGACATGGCCTGGGGCAGGGGAATGGCACACTGGGGTTGGCCTGGGTTGGGCGAGGGGAGGGAGGAAGGCCACAGTGGCCCTGGCTCTGTGATCGTGGGCAGTCAACCTTTGTCCCAGAAGGCCTCCATTCACCTCTGCCACTAAAGGTCAGCAGTTTGGGGAAAAGAAAGGGGGATCCTGTTTTTTTTTCTTTTTTCTTTTCTTTTCTTTTCTTTTTTTTTCTTTTTTTCTTTTTTTTGGTACTGAGAATACAGTCCAGGGCTTTCACACTGAGCTATATCCCCAGCCCATTTTAAGTTTCAATTTTGAGATAAAGTCTCACCAATTTGCGGCACTGGGTTCAGACTTACAATGCTCCTTCAGCCTCCCAGAGTACTAGGGGAATGCCAGGCCCGTTCCATTGGGCCTGACTAGCATTCCTGAATTTGACCCTGTGTGGACAGGGCTTCATTGGCTGGTCATGAGGGTCTTGGGTAGGACCCCTTGCCCTGTCCAGCTCTGGCTCCAGCACCCGCGGTACCTTACCTTCCGAGCCTTCTTCTCACTGCGGCTCTGCTTGGCTTTGGTCATAGTCTCCTCGCTGCTGCCTGCTGGAGCCTGGGGGATGGAAGGACTGAGCCACCATAGTGGGGCCCAGGGCTGCCCTCCTGCAGACCTGCTGCCATTTTCCCCTCCTACCTGCTGCCCTTCCCCTCCCCCCACTTCCCTGTCACCTGGTCTGGGCCCTGCGTGGGTGTCTGGCCAGTGGCATCCTCAGCTGAGGACTCCCCTTGGCTGTCCGAGTGCTGGCCGGAGCCTGGGGCGCGTGAGGACTCTGAGAAAGGGGACAGGTGTGAGGTGGACAGGGGCCCCAGGCCAGCTGCCACCCTGGGGCCCAAGAAACACATCAGGGGGTCTGGGCTGCCCTTCTCCTCCCCCAGACCCCTCACCCTCCTCCAGACTGTCCTCGTCTTCTCGCTGTGAGGGGGCTGGGTGCCCTTGGGGACCACAGGTGCTCCAAGTCCTGGTAGGGGGAGGCACTTTGCAGGGCAGGAAGATCCCAGAAGCCGGGTCTTTGGCATCCACAGGGGCCACCTTGGGGCTGGCGGGAGGCAGGTGGGGTGGTAGCCTGGCCCCCCGAGGCTGGGTGGTTCCTGAGGCGGCAGTGGTGGTGGCCCTCTGGGCCTTTCCCACCCGGGTGGGCATGAGGCCTTTGGAGGCTGGGGGCTTCTCACCCTCCAAGGACACTTCCCTGGGGGCCTGGTCTTGGGAGGCACCCAGTGCCGAGGGCCCAGGGTCCAGGAGCAAGCTCCGAGGAATTACGGGTGGGCCACTGGTGGGGCTTACTAAGGGTGTTGAACAGGGGCATAAGAGCCCTGGGGATGCTAGGCAGGAGCCTTGCTCCACCTCTGTGGCCACAGCCGTGAGAAGCCTGGGCTCCTGAGTGGCCATGCTGCAAGAGGCCCTGCTGTCCCCACCAGAGCTCCGGAGCCGGGCCTGGCTGGTCTCAGGTTTGGGAGCTGCCCGTGCCCCTTGGGGCAGTAACCGAGGTGCATTTCCCTGTGCAGAGGGCCTGGTGCTTGTACCCCTCTGGCTTTTGATTCCCAGGACCTCAGCCCCTCTCCTTGTGGGCATATGGGCTTCAGGACCAGCTCCCAGCTTGGGTGCTCCCAGCCCAGAGGCACCAGGGACCTCTGTGCCCAAGATGGGATTGGCCTCTTCCCCCTCCACGACAGGCCTGTGTTTGTCCCACTGGCCCTGCATGGAAGCTAGGGACTCCAGGTCCTTGGGCCCTGGTCTTGGTCCTGCGGCCACACACGATGCTTGCTGGGTGACAGAGGCCACAGGCCTGGATTCCAGGGAGCAAGCTGCTTCAGCCTTGAGACGCCCTGGTGTGGCCATGACCATGGCCTCCAGGCCAGAAGAGGAACCTGTATCTTGCAGGGGAGGAAGGTGGGTCTCCTGAGAGTCCTGGGGTAACATGGCACTGCCTTCAGCCTGTGGGGTCACCAGCATGGCCACAGCCACAGCCACAGGCTCTAGGTCCGAGGTGGGATCCTTATGGGAGTTCAGGGGGAATGTGGCTCCCTCTTCAGCCTGCAGGGTTCCTGACACGGCCCCAGACACAGGCTTCGGGTCTAAGTTGGGATATTTTTCAGGAGAATCCTGGGGTGATATGGCACCCTCTTCAGCCTGCAGGGTCCGGGGCATAGGTACAGCCACAGGCTTCATGTCCAAGGTGGAATCCTTCTTGGGCAAGTCCAGGGGTAACATGGTGTCTCTTTCAGCCTTCAGGGCTCCTGAAATGGCCACATCCACAGGCTCCAGGTCCAAGGTGGGATACTTCTCAGGAGAGTCTTGGGGTGATGTGGTGCCCTCTTCAGCCTGCAGGGTCCCTGGCATGGGTATAGTTATGGGCTCCATGTCTGAGGTGGGATCCTTTTCAGGAGAGTCCTGAGGTAAGATGGTGCCCCCTTTAGCCTTCAGGGTCCCTGACATGACCCCAGCCACAGACTCCATGTCCAAGGTGGGGTCCTTCTCAGGAGAGTCCTGGGGTAACATAGTGCCCCCTTTAGCCATCTGGGTCCCCAGCATGGGCACAGTCACATGCTCCAGGTTTGAGGTGGGGTCCTTCTCAGGAGAGTCCTGTGGTAACATGGTGTTCCCTTCAGCCTGCAAGGTGTCTGATGTGGTCCTAGCCATAGGTTCTACCATGTCCAAGGTTAGATCTATCTTAGGGGTATCCAAGGGTAGCGTGGTGCTCTCTTGAAATTGTGGGGTCCCTGATGTGGCCCCACCCACAGGCTCCATGTCCAAGGTTAGTTCTATCTCAGGAGATTCCTGGGGTAACAAAGTGTCCTGTTCAGCTTGCAGGGTCCTTGATGTGGCCTCAGCCACAGGTTCCATGTCCAAGATTAGATCCATCTCAAAGGAGTTGAGGGGTAACATGGTAATCCTTTCAGCCTTTGGCGTCCCTGATGTAGTCTCAGCCACGGGCTCCATGTCTGAGGTTAGATCTGTCTCGGGGGAGTGCAGGGGTAATGTGGTACATTCTTCAGCCTGTGGGCTTCCTGATGTTGCCCTGGCCATGGGTTCCATATCTGAGGTTGTATCTGTCTTGGGGGAGTCCAGAAGTGATGTGGCACCCTCTTCAGCCTTTGAGGGTCCCAGGGTGGCCACAACCATGGGCTCAAGGCTTGAGGTAGGACCTGCATCTTGTAGGGGTAGAAGTTCAGCCTCAGGAGAGTCCTGGGGTGATTTGGCACCCTCTACAGTCTGCTGAGTCCCCAACGTGGTGACAGCCAGAGGCTCCAGGTCCCAGGTTAGGTCCGCTTTAGAGTTCTGGAGTGCTGTCACAACCCCTTCAGTCTGCAGAGTCTCCATTGTGGCCTCAGCCATGGGTTCCAGGTCGAAAGTGTGATCCTTTTCAGGAGATTCCAGGGGTGATGTGGTGCCCCCATTAGACTGAAGGGTCCCTGGTGTGGCCCCTGGCTCCTGGCCTGCAGGAAGACCAGAACTCCTGCTGCTCTCTGTGTGGCCAGGACAGTCTGAGTACCTGGCAGACCTTCCCTCTCCCTGCAGTGTTGGAGCCAGTACTGTCACAGGTTCCTGGCCCAAGGTGGTGCCCCTGCTCTCCAGGGAGGCCTGAACTGGTTCCCTGGTGGTATCTACTCTTCCAGCCCCTACCTGGGAGGTCATTCCAGTGGACACTTCGACCTGGAGGTCTGGGGCCGCCTGTGGAGGGTCAGGGGTTCCAGGGGGCCCCCACAGACAGACAAGAGCTGGGCCATCGTCCTGGGCTACTGCAGTGAGGTGGGCCTCTTCCCCAGAGGCCTGAGGCCAGGGTGTGGTCCCTAGGGCCTCTACCACCTCCTGCCCTGGACTGGCCTGGGCATGGGGCTCCCCGCAGTACAGCCTGTCGTCATCTGCCCCTGCATAGGACACTGAGTCCGAGTCAGAGGAGGCTGCTGAGGTGTCATCTCGGAAGGCGAAGGCCTCATCCATGCCTTCAGTGATGGATAGGTCGGACAGCGACTGCAGGAAGGAGGCTGAGCTGCCATCTTCCTCCCCATCTCCCATCAGGTCACTGTTTGGGGCTGGGGAGGAGGCTGCAGCTGCTTCCTCTTCCTCATCCCCCTCCTCCTCTGGGGACAGTGGTGTCACCTCCACAGCCTCCACCTGGAAGATGAGGCTGCCTCGGAAGGGCAGGAGGGCTGCAGGGATCATCGGGTCATTGGCCAAGAAGTCCAGGTCAAAGAAGTGGCCCTCCTGGCCCCAAGAAGAGCTGCTGTCCTCGGATGGGCTGGACTCTGATGATGGGGGCTCCACCGGTAGGGCCAGGCCCCAGCCTGTGGGGACATCTGGCCTGTCAGCAGGGGACAGTGGGCTGAGGGAGCAAGATGATGATGAGGCCCAGCTGTCCCCGTCAGCCGTGATATAAGATCCTGAGGGCGAGGTGGGAGTAGAGTCTGGTGGCTCCTCTGGCAACTCAGTCTGGCAGTCCCAGGGGTCCTTGGGCAGCCCGTGGCCAGGGGGCAGCACATCAGTGACCTCAGTGGGGGTGGAGGGAGGTGTAAAGTAGAAGTCGGGGTCTGGGGACAGGGAAGGCACAGGAGGGTCACCCTGAGAAGGCAGCTTAGGAGGTGGGTGTGGACCACTGTGGCCATCCAAGTGGTCCCTGAGCTCTGGCTGGGCCACCTGGCAGGTCTCCTGGCCCATCACGATGCGTGCCTCCAGGGCGGCAGACAGTGCCTGGGGGGCCAACCCTGTGGGGCACAGTGTAGAGCTGGGGCCAGCCTCCATGGGGCCTGGCCAGGCTGTGGACAACCCGCCTGGCCCTGCGTCCCAGCTGGCTCCTTCAGGTGGGGGTCGGGCACCCGGTTTTTTAGGCAGGAACTCAAGGCTCAAATGGCTGGACCCTGGGGTCAGGGCGTGCGGCTCCTGCCTGTCCTCTCTCAGCATGGCGGTGGCAGCAGCATCACAAGCCAGGTCTGCAGAGACAGAAGAGGACGTGAGGTGCACTGGACATATCTCCAGGCCAACTCATGAGCTGGGGGCACCACCTCCAAGTGCGGGGGCCCAGGGAGCACCGGCCAGGTTGAGCAGGAAAGAGGCAACTGTGGCTGTGCTTGAGGGAGGGTTCCCAATTCTGCAGAGCACACACGGGCTGAGGGGTTGCTTTGTGGAGACACGGTGACACATGCCCAGCTCTTCCTGGGGCTATGGCAGCAATGACTGCTAGCAGCCAGCCTGAGGCGCAGGCCTGGCATCCCGGCACTCTGAGAGGCTGAGGCAGGGGGACTGCAAATTTGAGCCCAGCCTGGACAAATCAGTGGCTTAGGGAGAACCTGTCTCCAAATCAAAAATGAGTGGCTGGAGGACTAGCACAGTGGGTAAGGTTCTGAGTTTGGTTCCCCAGCACTATGTAAACTGGTGGGGGCACATGCCCGTAATTCCAGCACTCAGGAGGCTGAGACAGGAGGATTGCTGTGAGTTCAAGGCCAGCCTCATCTACATAATGAGTTCAGGATCAGCTTGGACTAGAGTCCAAGTCTCAAAAATAAAATAAAATAGTGGGCTGGGGATGTAGCCTAGTGCAAAGGCCTTAGGCTGGATCCTCTTTAATACACACACACACAACACTTGGGTCTTTTTCAGAGGTGGGCTATTTCCCATTGTCAGTGTGGTATGGCTGGGCATAACAGAAGTGGGCGGTGGCAGGCAGCACCTGCCAAGCAAGGCTGGCATCTCTTAGGACAGGGACCCCACACTGCAGCTACAGCACAGGCAGGACCCATTGAGGCTGCTGTGACATTAGCAGTGGCTGCAGCATGCTCTCCTCATGGCTTAAGGACAAGGAAGCCAGGGCCCTGTGTATCCCATAAGGCTGGCCAGGAGGCAGTGGCGCACATGGTAGCCACAGAACCCAGGGGGAGGATGACAGTGGTGAATCCTCCCTAGTGAGAGCCACAAGACCCTAGTCTGGGAGCTTCTGTCCTGCCCCTGGGTCTTTCCTGAGGCCCATTCTCCCTCAAAGGAAGGCACAGCTGCTCAGGAAGCCTCTGTGGGGATGATACACCTTCAGCTGACAAGCTAAGCCATGCCATGAAAGAGGCCAGGTCAGGAAACAGGCTTGGCCAAGTGGCACAGGCCTTTATCTAACCTGGCACTCTAGGAGGCTGAGGCAGGAGGATCACAAGTTTGAGCCCAGCTGGGCAACTTAGCAAGACCCTGTCTCAAAATCAAAATAAAAATGGGCTAGGGATGTAGCTCAGTGCAAAGGCCCTGGGTTGAATCCTAGTTACACATAAACCCAAGGAAACTTAGGGGACCAGGGGACGTGGCACCACACCTCAGTGCAGACATCTTGCCACTGCAGGGTCACTGCACACATGTTTAGATCTTCTGGCTCCTGCTGACACTCCCTCCCAGCGCTTCCCTGCCCTGCTGAAGTGCTCACATGCTCATCCTTAATGGCTCTGTCCCACCCCTCCCTCCCAGGGGCTGGGCTGGTGCCAAAGCCACTATTAGATATGTGGACTGAGGCCCTCCTCAGGCCCACAGGGGCCAGGCAGGTCCAGTCCGGTAAGGGAGGAGACTCCCATGGGGTGACAGGGAGCGCTGCCTGCACTAAAGCACAGTCTGTGGAGCTGCATAAGGCAACCACCCGCCTGCCTTGGGCCCTCAGCCTCCAGCCAGGGGCTGCTCAGCTGAGGGCTGGGCTGCTAGGGTGGCTGTGGGGTCTAGGGAGAATTCTCCAGATCTCTGGGGCACAGATGAACTTGGAGTGGGTGTGGCTGTGAAGCATCCCGGGGGTCCCTAGCACTGCCCTAGTCATGAGAGTGGACCCTGGGCAAAGCCCGGCCTGGGCCAAGGTGAAATGGGAAGGAATGACAGGCAGAGTGCTGTGTGACACATTTGAGGTCACCAGGCGAGCTGGCAGAAGCAGCTCACAACTCTGAGTGGGCTTGGGGGCCCCTGGCTTGGCGGAGGTGGCAGTGGGGTCATCTCTTGGTCTGGCACTGGTTTCAGTCCCAGGTGGCTCTGATCTACAGCAAGGTGCCCTTGGCCCTGCCCAAGCCACCCCACTGACCTCCAACAGGGTTGGTCCAGGCTGGACTGTCCAGCAATGTGGGCCACCCCAAACCTCTCCCAAGGCTCCTGTGCTGCCCAGCCCTCCCCAGGGCCTCTCCCTCCCAGACCAAGTGCACTGGCTCCTCCTGGGCCTGGGTGCAGCCCAGAAACTGCCTGGGGGACCCTGGTCCCGTATCACTTGCCCACCATCTAGGTGCTCACCAACAGCTAGGCACTGATGGCGCCCCAGACCCAGGTACCCTGATCTCCTCGGGCCTCCAGCTCCCGCCATCCTGAAGTCCTGAGTGGAGTCTTGAGGGGATGGAGAGGAACGGGAGGGGACAGTGGAAAGAGGACGCAGGAGTGCAGCCTTCCTTACCTGTGCGTGGCCCTGGCGCACCAGCCTGAGGCAGCGGCAGCTCAGTGCGAGCTGCCTCCCCGGGCATGGCCTTGTCCCTCTGTCTCTCTGTCTGTGCCGCCTCCCGGTAAAGCGGCCACCGCCCCTCGGCCTGGTGTGTGTGTGCGTGTGTGTGTGTGTGTGTGTGTGTGTGTGTGGTGGGGGGAGGGAGCAGATGACGTCACGATGGCCCGCCCGCTGCCCAGTAAGCATGCGCAAGGACGCTGGTGGGGGTGTTCCCTATCCCCTCCTGTGGTGGCCCCCTCCGGGAGAGGTTCGGCCTTTGGGGGTAGGGCACCTCCCTCCTGGGTGTGGCTGGGAGGATCGGGAGGGATGCTGAGGGGGGATGAGGCACAGGCTACCCCTTGTGGACCCCGCAGAGGACTCGGGTTGGAGGGATGTGGAAGGGAGGCCCCGCAAGGTCCAACCTCCATCCAGATGAGCTCGAAGAGAAGGGGAGGGTGAGCGGCGGGCAGAATTGGCTGGTCCTCCCATCGTCGGTCCCCATGGCAACTGCCTCTGGTCTCCATGGCGACCGGGTATGGAGCAAGAGCGGAGCGTGAAGAAGTCAGGCCTAGAGAAGTGCTGGCCAGCCTGGCTGGGCCTTCAGGTCTCCCCGACCTCAGCTGGGATCTGTCCCACCCAGGGCTCCCAGGTCTGTAGCTGAAAAGGACAGAGGAAGGGCACTTCCAGCCTGTCTGGAGGCCACCTCTGCCCACTGCACCTTCTCGAAAGGCACTACAGCTTCCGCGCAGACGGCCCTGGCAAGACCAGGCCTATCCCCGTGCCAGGCACCAGCGCCGGAAGATGGATGAATGACATATTGTCACTGGCTTGGAGCTGGGACCGGGAATCAGAGCAGCCATTGTGCCTGACAGGGAGGGTGCCTCCAATGTTGTCTTTGGTCCTACCGGCATGCAGGAAGCCAGTGCTCACCTCCTCCACAGCACTCGTCCCAAGACGCAATGCAGACACCACCTCACAGTTCCACAGCAGCAGGCTGAATCCTTCAGACCTCAGCCCAGCACCCTTGTGACCTTAGGCTATCCATCCATCTTTTTTTCTTCTTCTGGTTTTCTTGAGGCACAGGAGATCTGATGCAGCCTAGGTCTTTCACGCTGAGCTATATCCCACCCCAAATTGCCCAGGCTGGGCTTGAACTTGCACTCCTCCTGCTTCAGCCTCCAAAAATGCTGGGATGACAGGCCTGTGCCTCCAGGCCCAGCTTAAAGAAACGTTAAGGGTAAGGGCTGGAGGAATAGCATAGTGGTTAAAAGCACCTGCCTAACAAGGCCCTGAGTTTGATTTCCTAGAATCACATCAGCTGGAGTGACGGCACACACCAGTAATCCTAGCACTTGGGAGGTTCAGGCAAGAGGATTGTCATGAGTTCAAGGCCAGCCTGGTTCCATAGTGAATTCAGGGTCAGTTTGGACTATAGAGTGAGACCCTGTCTTAAACAACAACAAAAAAACAAAACAAAACAAAACAAAAAAAAACCACCCTGAAACTTAAAAAATGAGGGCTGGAGAAAAAGGCTCAATGGTTAAGGTGCTTGCCTACAAGTGCTATGTTAAGCGTTAAGTACCTGAGTTTGATTCCTCAGCACCACATAAGCTGGGCATGGTGGCACATACCTGTAATCCCAGCACTGGGGAGGCTGAGACAGGAAGATTACTGTGAGTCCAAGGCCAGCCTAAGCTCCAAAGCAAGACTCTGTCTCAAAACAAACAAAAACAAACAAAAAAACCTATGGGAGCTGGAGGAATAGCAGAGCAGTTATACTGTATGCCTAGCAAGTGCAAGGCCCTGGGCTTGACTCTCCAGCACCATTAAGCCAGGAGTAGGGGCACACGCCTGTAATCCTAACACTAGGGAGGCTGAAGCAGATGGATTTCTGAGTTTGGGGCCAGGCTGAGATCCACACTAAGTTCAAGACTAGCCTGGACAGAGTGGAAGTGTCTCAAAAAAAAAAATGTCTATGACTAGTAAGGCAGTACATGTTATCTGACCCAATATGGCTCTACCCATTCCATCCCAGCTAAGGAGAGTGGATTCCACAAGGTGGACAGCCAGTGACACACGGCACCACCCAAGCCTAGCAGGGCTCACTTCCTTAGAGGGGACTTCAGCGATCATGGGCCCAGCTCCCAATGCAGAAGCCTACTCAAGAGGCAGGAGCTCTTCATCCTCTCAGCTCAACGTTAAGGAAGGAAGGTCCCAGAGTGGGCACGACAGCTCCCCTCTGGCTGTGGGTGGGGGCTGCTCCCTCTGCAGAGAGCCTAGCTCCCAGGCCAGGTGTCACACAGAAGGTGGCCTTGGATTCTGATGCTTGGGGGGATGCTGCTGCAAAGCAGCCTGACACTTCCACAGGCCAGAGGGGGCTGGACCTCACAGCAGAGGTATGAGCAGGGACATGGTACACTGGGAAGGCAGGAGGATTGCAAATTTAAGCACAGCCTGGACAACTTCACAAGATGCCACTTTAAAATAATAATAAAAAAAAGGGCTGGAGGAATGGCTCAGCGGTTAAAGTGCTTGCCTAGCAAGCACCAAGACAAGCACTAAGTACCTGAGTTTGATTCCCCAGCACCACATAAGCTGGGTGTGGGGGAGAATGCCTGCAATCCCAGTACTTGGGAGGCTGAAACAGGAGGATTGCCTTGAGTCTAAGGCCAGCCTGGGCTTCATAGTGAGTCCAGGATCAGCCTGGCCTACAGAGCAAGATCCTGTCTCAAAAAATAAAAAGGGGCTGGAGAAACAGCACAGTAGTTACAGCACTTGCCTAGCAAATGCAGGCTCTGAGTTTGATTCCCCAGCACCACATAAACTGGGTGTGGTGGCATATGCCTGTAATCCTAGTACTGGAAGGCTTGAGACAGGAAGATTGTTTATGCTAGCTAGGGGTACATAGTGAGTTCAGGACCAGCCTGGACTAGAGACCTTGTCTCAAAAAAGAAAAAGGGCTGGGGATACAGCTTAATGCGAAGGCCCTGGGCTCTATCCCCAGTACCACAAAGAAAAAGCAAATCGACTTGAGCATAGGACAGCAGAGGGGAGCCTTCAGACAGACCTTGGAGCCATTAGTATACAAGACCACACGGGGGCGTGTGTGCCATGAGTCTGCAAAGTTTGGGGCACTCATGGTAACTAGTGAGGTTCAAGAGCTGAAGTAGGTGGGAAGGAGGCTGGGTGCCTGGTCACTACAGGGTGACAGCAGCCCAAGTGGCCCCCCCCCCCAGAGGCTCAGCATGGCAGGATAACAGGGGCGCTCCCCAACAACCTGGCACCAGAGCATGGAACAAAGCATAGAAGGGAGAGGCACAGGAGAGCAACAGTTGCCAGCGTATCCTTTGTCTCATCTTCAACACCAAATTTACCAGCAGAGAGAGACTGGGAAACAAGATCTATACACCAGACAAGAGGGCAGCAGGCTTGATCTGGACTTCAAAGCCACAGTGTAAGAAGTGCCTGTGGTGATGGTGTACCAAACACAGAGAATCAAGCCAGTCCTGGGGGCCACGTCCACCATCCCAGCACTCAGGGAGGCTGAGGCAGGAGGAATGCCAAGTTGGAGCCCAGTCTGAGCAACTCACTGATCTGAGACGGTCTCAGAATCAAAACATGAGCTGGGGTGACTACTGAACTCAGGTACGTCGTTGTGAAAGGCCCTGGGCCTGATCACAAGTATCACAATCAAAACCAAATGGAAATTATAGTTGGGAAGTACAATAGCTGGGAGTTGAGTAGTGGTAGAGTGCTTACCTAGCATCTGTGAGGCCCTGAGTTCAGATCACCAGCACCACCGAATAGCTGGGCGTGTGGCATATGCCTATAATATCAGCATTTGTGGAGGCTGGTTATTGTGAGTTGGAGGCCAGTCTGGGTTACAAAGTGAGTTCAGGACCAGGACAGACTACTGAGAAAAAGACCCCACCTCAAAAAAAGGGAGTGGGGACTGGAAGAATGGCACAGCAGTTAAAGCCAAGCACAAGACTCTGAGTTTGATTCCCCAGCACCACATAAAGCTGGGTGTGGTGGTGCACGCCTGTAATCCCAGCACTCAGGAGGCTGAGGCAGGCAGATTACCCTGAGTCCAAGGCCAGCCTGGGCTACACCAGCTGAGTTCAGGATCAGCCTGGGCTACAGAGTGAGACTCTTTGTTTCAAAAAAAAAAAAAAGTACAATATCTAAAACAAAAGATCACTGCAGGTGTTAGACAACTGGAGGCAAGCTGAAGAGGACAATGAACATGAACAGGAGTGGAAGGGCCCAGCAGGAAGCCCACTGCAGAGAATGGGGATGTGGGGAAGAGGCATGCACAGAAGTGCCAGTATAACTTCAAAGTCCTCAGAAAGCACCCGTAAACCCAGGAACCTCACGAACCTCATGAGCTCAGAGCAGGGCTGGGCCCCAGAGACACTAGTACCAAGCTCAGCGAGGCTGCATTTGCACAGACTAGAAGCATTTCAAGTACAGGGAGAAACTCAAAAGGAAGCGAGAGCCCTGTCTACCAGGCATCCAGAGACAAAGGGTATGAAGCCATAGGTTAGATCTGTACCACCGCCCAGACCAGTTGGCAAGGGGCTTGAGGGTGTAGCTCTGATCAGAGTCCTTGCCTAGCAAGCACAAAGCCCTGGAACCCATTCCCGAGTACCACATAAACTGGGCTTGGTGGTGCACCCCAGTAATCTCAGTATTCGGGAGGCTGAAGGTGAATTGCTGTGAGTTTAAGGTCAACCTGGTCAATACAGTGAATTCAGGACCAACCTCGATTACAGAGCAAGACCCTGTCCAAAACCTCCCCCTAACCCAAGCACACAGAATACTTACAACACGCTTAAAAAGCAGTTACTGAATAAAATCCAAAGACACAGAGAAACATCCTGTGCTCTTGGATGGGGAGACTCAACATTGTTAAAACAGCTACGATAAGCCAGGCAGGACTTCCCAGACTTTGTGTGGGGACTGAAAAACAAGGTACAGCCTAGAGAAAACGTGTGCAAATCACACATCCAATAAAGGACCTGAGTCCAGCAATATAGAAAGCCCTCAAAACCAATGAATAATCTGAGCTGGAAGGCTGGCCCAAACCTAACGGTGGACATTGAGCAGGAAGATCCAGCCTGGGCAACAAAGTCTTAGTAAGACTCTCCTTGTCTTAAAATAAAACTTAAAGAAGGCTGGGTAAGCCAGGTCAGTGGCACAGGCCTGTAATCCCAGCATTCAGGGAGGCTGAGACAGGAGGAGGAGGATCACAGGTTAGGGTCCAATCTGGGCAAGTCAGTGAGGCTCTGTCTCAAAATCAAAAGCAAGGGCTGGAGGAATGGACACTGGTTAAAGGGCCTGCCTAGCAAGCACAAGGCCCTGAGTCTGATTCCATAGCACCACATAAAGCTGGGCATGGTGGTGCACACCTGTAATCTCAGCACTCAGGAGGCTACAGGCAGGATTGTTGTGTGTTCAAGGATAGCCTGGGCTACATAGGGAATTCAGGACCAGCCTGGGCTACAGAGTAAGACCCTGTCTTAAGAATAAATAAATAGGAGCTGGGGGAATGGCTCAGCAGCTAAAGTGCTTCCCTAGCAAGCGCTACATCAAGTGCTAAGCACCCGAGTTCAATTCCCCAGCAACAAGTAATCTGGGCTTGGTTGCACATGCCTGTAATCTCAGCACGTAAGAGGCTGAGACACGACTGTGATGAGACCAAGGCCAGCTTGGGTTGCGTAGTGATTTCAGGACCTGCCTGGGGCCAAAGAGCGAGACGTTGTCTCAAACAAAACAAAACTCAAAAATAATTAATAAAACCAAAAGTAAAAATGGGCTGAGGATTTCGCTCAGTGTGAAGGTTGCAGGTTCAATCCCTAGCACAAATGAAAAATAAATGCTCAAAACTCCCAAGACCCTATCGCAGTTAGAAAACAGAAAAAAGACACAAAGAACCACTTCACCAGAGGTCTGACAGCAAATAAACGTGACCATTTTCCCAGGAACGACAAGATGCCAGTCTTGGATCATCAGGGAAATGGAGCTCAGGTGGACACCTCATACAACAGTCTGGGATGCAGCTCAGGGTGCAGGCCCTGGTCTCAACTCTCAGTAGCGCACATGCATACATCTGCACTTGTATGTATACACACCCATGAATGTGGCCACACCATGGCTCTAAGAGAACACAAGGACTGACTTTGTAGCACTTGCAGGATCGGCTCTCGGGAAACTCGTATGTCCTTCCTGGACTCCCTTAGGTCACACCCTTAGGATGACAACCAAGTTGTGATGGAAAAAACTCAGGTGGCAGAGGACAGGTATCCTGTGGTGACAGGATGGCTCTCTTGCCTGGCTGCTGCTTGTGACTCTGTAGCCTACTCTTTGCCGATTTATTGAGGAAGCTACTTCTGAGTGTTTCCCACAATGTGTGGTGACCTGTAGTAACCTCAGATGGAAGCCAGGGTCCCTAGGATAGGGGTAGGCTGATCTTCCAAGTCCTTAGATATGCATGACCCATTATACCCTTGCCCTACAGCCTGAGTCTCTGGCCCACACACAGCAGGCCTGGCCTTACTCCTCCCCACCACAGACAACATTGGTCTTTTCCTCCTGCACAGCCTGGGGCCTGTGAGGGACACCAGGCTGTGGAAAGTAGCAGTTTCCTGGGTCTGGACTCCCTTCTCAGTAGTAGTAGGCAGATGGGGGCTGAGGCCCAGGGCTTCAATCAGGGCAGTTACTATGACAATGTGGCTAGTGTGGCTCTGTGCCTGTGGCTGTGGGATCAGAGATGAGTCCTCTCTCCTAGAGCTAGCTAGTGTCTTGCCAAGACCCCCAGCCTGATACCACTTGCCACCAGAGGCCACTAGGAACCCTCCATGAGAGCCCCATCGCTGTCCCCAGGATGTGCTGCACCCCACAGACTCAGAATGCCAGGCCTTTCTAGCCCTGGTCCGACCACAGCCACACCTTGGACCTGGGCTCCCCATCACACAAGCTCTGCTGGGGCACAGGGACAAGCCCCCCCGGCAAAGGCCACCCTGCCTTCCACAGCAGACAGGCAGTGGGACAACAATGCTCAGGAAGCCTGCCGGTACCCAACACTAAACCTTAATGTTTATTACCCATGAAGCCATCTGTCCCTGTGGCAGCACCCCTGAGAAATGCCAAGGTCCTGGGATGACCTTGCTTGTCCTTGGGGAAGACAGATTACTCCTGCATCCAGCATTTGCCCCCAGGAGATGTAGTCCAGGCCCTGGGGGAAGGTCACTTGGCCAAGTCCTCAGCCACAGCTTTGCGCATCTTGTCCTTGAGGTAGGCGCCTTTCTGCCACTCAGACTTGAGCTCTAGCCACTCATAGTAAGGGACCTGAGGAGCAGAGGGAATGGTCACACAGGGGAATACCTTGAATCTGGCAGGTAGGCCCTCCCTCTACTCCCTTACTCACATCCACCACCAGGAAGCCTGCAGCCAATAGGTGGCGCCGGGAGAGGGCCCCTCGACCCAGAAGGTCCTTACTGCGGGATATGAAGCTAGGGAACTCCCAGAGCAAGAAAGCCAGCCTGTGGGGAGATGGCATGTCTGCTCTCAGCCCCTCAGAGAGGCAGGTAAGAGAGAATGGGCCAATGCCAAGGGCTCTGGCCAACTACCTCTTGGCCCCAGAGGGCAGCGGCTGACTCCCACTTGGCCGGGCCAGGTGCGGGGCGGCAAATTCCCGTAGGGGCAGGAACTGCCCATTAGCATCCAAGAGCACCTCTGCATCTGGAAGGGGGCAAGGGGAGCACTGGCTGGGAAGACCTGGGATGGTAGAGGACTGGGAGGCCTGCTGCTCTCGGGTGACCCTGGGGACAGGTGGGGATGGGAGGGGCAAGGAGACCCATGGCTCTCAGCAGGCGACCCCAGGAATGGGTGGGTGGAGGAGGGGCGGGATGGGACAGCGAATCCTGTGGTGCTCTGGGTCCATGGGTCCTAAGTGTCAAGTCAGGCAGCATGAGAAGCCCTTACTCAGAACCCAGCCAAAGAGTGTGGACACGTTGAGGTTGCCTTGGCCAGTGTCCCCCAGAAGTCCCTTCAGCACTGACTGTAGCTCCTGCTGTAGGGGTGTCATCTTCCTGTCAGGGACCATGGGCACAGAGACCAGGGCTGCAGCTGGGAGGAGGGGGCCTCCGTACTCAGGGTGCTCCAGCTGGGCTGTGGCATTGATGTGGACCAGTTTCTGGAAGGTGTTCTGGTCTCTGGGAGATGTGGCCCCTGGGGAACAAGGACTGTGACAGGGGACAGAGAGGAAGGCAGTGTCCCCATCCAGCCTAGCTGAGGATGTATGTGGTGGTTGCGGGGGGAAGAACTCACCCAAAAATTGTGTGTGTAGCTTGGGGTCAAGCACAGCCTGCAGCTCAGCCTCTTGCACCTGTTGCAGCACGCACAGGGCCCATACCACATCTACCTGCATGGCAGGTTCCAGGCTGCTCAGTGCAGGCCCCAGTCGTTCATGCACCTGTAAGGATAGGGTGCTGGAGGAAAGTGGCTCTGCCCAGGGACCAAGACAGAAGCCCAGAGGAAGCCAATGGGAACACGAGCAGGGCCTGGCCAGCTAGGGTCTAGAGTTGGATGCCCACCCTGGCAGCACTGAGGTCCTCCTGGTTGCATTCTCAGGGGATCAGAACTCCCAAGAGGTAGAACAGATGCGGCCTCAGATGGCTGCTCTCAGGATGGGACCTGGCAAGCTTCTGGAAGTGTGCCAGGGAGTTTGGCAGGGCTGGTAACTGCAGTGCCCCGGAGGCCTGAAGCTGGTGCCCTAACATGGAGCCCTCCCAGTGTGCAGCAGGTCCCCAAGATCTCTGAGGGTGGACACAGAGCCCTGAGACAGCAGTCAAAGACTCACCCTTGGGATGACAGGAGGACCTATTTCACCTGTTCTTACGTGGTTCCCAGGATGCCCCCCACCTTCCTGGGTCAGTGGCAGGGAAAGGGTCTGGGTGGGACATTGGAAGCAGAGCTGGTACCAAGCTGAAGAACTGGTCCTCTTGCTCTGGGCGGAAGTTGAGGCGGGCAAAGGCCAGGAGCATGCTGCAGAGGTGGGGCAGAGTGGCAGCTGGGGCCTGGCTCACCATGTGCTAGGACCATTGGGGGCAGAAGAAGGACAAGATGAGCTCCTGGCTAGGAGGGGACAGTGCCCTTTCCACCCAGTGGCAGGTGCCCAAGGACAGGGCCCGTGGAAGCCACCTCCTTGTCAGTGGCTGGCGAAGAGCGCTGTGGGGACCCAGCCTCTTCCCTGCACTTTTCTGTACCTCCACCCCGGGACAGACAGAAACATGATGTCAACAACAAGGAAGAAAACAGCCCTCAAATTCCTTCTCCCTCAAACACTAAACACCTCTTTCAGATGCGTCAAAAACCAGCCCATAGTCCCCCTCTCCCAGAGAACCTGACCCAGCTATAAAAGGTGTGGGTGGCAGGGCTTACCTGGGCCAAGGCTTCAAACAGTGGCAGGTTGAGCCACTTGAGGAAGGCGAAGGATGTGGCACAGCGGGCTGCCTCACCAGGCGTTAGGCGGGGCATGAGCGGGAGCAGGTCAGCGGCAAGGCGCTGGCACACCTGTGTCTGGTGGAAGTTGAGTTTGCCTTGGGAACAAACAGGGTGCAGGGCTCAACAGATTGGTCACTGCCCGTGCATCCCCCTTGGCCCCCAGTCTTGTACTCAAGTGTATGTGACCAAATTTATCCCTAAGCCCAAGCGAAGAGGGGTCAGGGCCCATGAGTCACAGTGTTTCTGTGGCAGCCTTCAGGGCCAGGGCCAGCCACTGGTGGGCAGGCACTGAATTTGACACAGCTGCAGTGGCATTCTCTGCCCACTCATGGGCACTCACCATAGGCGTGGGCCAGGTCTAGCAGTGTGCCCTTGCTCAGCACGAATGGCTTCTGCACCAGGTGGTAGGACACCGCCCGTAGCAGGGGCACTGAGCGCCGGCTCTGGGCAGCCAGCGCCACCAGCACCTTTCGCAGCTCCTCAGGGCCAAACTGCTCCACCAGCTCCAAGCACTGTCAACCACAGCCGTGAGGGTCAGCTCGGCGGCCTGCAGCAGCGGGGACAAGCTGGGGCCCTGCAGGACAGCAACTGGGCCTGAGCTGGCCCGATGCAGGCTGTGTTTGAAGGGCTTGCCTCCTGTCCACCCGCCTGCCCGGAGGACACTGTCTGAAGGCAAATTTATCCCCAGGACCTAGACAGGGACCCAGGGCTTGTAAGTCAGAGCGCGCTGTGGCAGCCATCTTGGCCAGCCCCTACTACGAGAGCCAAGGGTAAAATCTGACTTGGCTGCAGGAGTGATACCAAGGTTGTGGGGGGTGTGCGTGTGACAGGAGTCTCTGGGAGAGATCAGGACAGATGTGGGGCTGGCTAAGGCCTGACCAGGACACCCTGCCTGCCTCATGTCACATGGATTAATACGGCCATCATGACCTCATGCTGCCTCATTGAGTGTGGAAGCTTCAGGGCCCCTCCCACAGGAGGAGTTTCCCCAGGAAGTGGCCCATCACCCAGGTAGGCCCAGTGCTGTTGGTGCTCTGCACATACCTTGTCCTCTAGGCGCGTCATCAGTGGCTCAGAGAGGTGGCCAGCCTTTGCCATGACAGCCACCAGCGTGCGGCTGTCCTCGATCTCTGTCCAGCGCCTCTCCAGGTGGAGCAGCAGCTCGCCCAGCAGCTCCTGGGAGTGTTGCTGCTGCTGCATGGCGCCTGCACACACCTCAGCCAGGAAAGCCAGGTGCTGGTAGCGGAGCCTGCGCAGGCGCCAGCGCACCTCCTGCTCCACAGAGCGCAGCTCACGGGTGGCCTCAGGCAGTGCCAGCATGTACAGGCTCCGCAGCAGCTTCACGAGGGTGCCATGCCACACTGAGGATATCTGGGCAGAGGCAAGATAATGCACCATCGGACATGATGCCTGCCGACTATGGGCCTTCTTCTGTGGACTCTGTAGCTCCTCAAACAACAGTGTGGTGGGTCCAGTGTGAGGCCCAGTGCTTTTTGCCCTTATGTGATAGAGTGAAGAGGTATCTTGGGTCACATACAAAATATTTAACACAGTTAACATATAAATGTAAGTACTAAAACTTCTTTAAAAGTGTTCTCCTTGTAGGGCTGAGGGTGTAGCTTAGTGATTAAAGTACTTGCTTAATGTTGTGGTTTGGATCTGGAGTGTCCCCCAAAAGTCTCATGTATTTAAATGTTATAGATTATGTATGGAACAATGTGCTGTGGGGAGATTGGGGCTTCGTCTGGAGGGGTGGACTACAGGCATGTAAATTAGGATTAAGGTCGTATAGTGGGGGGTTACCACACCTTCAACACCTGGATCCAGTGTGGATGTTGGGTATTGAATCACAGCGATGAAAGAGTAACTGAGACACTTAGCAAGTACAAGGCTCTGGGTTCCATTATCCAGCACCACATAAACTGGGGAGTGGTGGCTCATGCCTGTAACCCCCAGCGCTTGGAAGGATGAGGCAGGATAGTGAGTTCAGGACCAGCCTGAACTACAGTGAGATCCTCTTAAAAAAAAAAAAAAAATTCAAGCCAGGCACAGTGCTCTGGAAGGCAGGAGGACTCCAAGTTTGAGCCCAGCCAGAACTTAGATTCTGTCTCAATGAAACAATAAAAAAAAGCTTGGGATATAATTTAGAATAAAGGTCTTGAGTTCAATCTGGGCAGCAGCAACTAAGAGATCTTGTCCAAGGGGGCCACAGGCTGGACACCTGGGAGCCCATCCCTCTAACTGCCAGAGCCAGCTTCCTGGAATTGGTCCTCTAGCCTCTGATAAATCAAGCCCAAGACTTCACAGTGAACTACATCCTCAGACCATTCTTGAGTTTTGATTTTGAGACAGGATCTCTTTTTATTTTTTGAGGCAGGGTCTTG
Source organism: Ctenodactylus gundi (assembly GCA_004027205.1). Lineage (NCBI taxonomy): Eukaryota > Metazoa > Chordata > Mammalia > Rodentia > Ctenodactylidae > Ctenodactylus > Ctenodactylus gundi. Next base: position 45,413 of record PVKB01000962.1, read on the forward strand.
CTCGTTATCCAGGCTGATCCTGAACTCACTATGTGGCTCAGATCGGCCTCAAATACATGGCAATCCGTCGGCCTCAGTTTTCCAAGTGCTGGAATTACAGGCATGCATTACCATGCCCATCTTATGTGGTGCTAGGGAATCGAACTCAGGGCCTTATGCTTGCTAGGGAAGTGCTTTAACCACTGGAATATGCCCCCAGCCCTGAGACAGGATCTAAGTAGTTAACTTGCTCAGGCTGGCTTGAATCTATGATCCTCCTGCCTCTGCCTCATCAAGTGCTGGTATGACAGGTCTGTGTCACTGGGCCCAGCTGCCTCTGATAAACCGAATATTTCTGTTCAAAGTGACCAGGGCAGTTTGCTAGTGCTTACAGGTTAGAGCCTCGAGTGATAAGAGAAATCTTCAAGTTTCCCAAACACAGCCTTGACCTGATATGAGTGGTTCAAGACACCAGACTGCCATCATGTGTGTGGGACATGGAGTGAGCCTCAAGTACAGCTGGGCCTGACATAGACGGCCTGAGTGGCGGAGGCAGCACCAACCATTTCTGAGGGCAGTTCTGTTTCCAGCTCATTACTTTTTCCTGCAATAACAACTTTTTTTGAGACAGGGTCTGCCTGGCTCTGCAGCCCACAATGGTACTGAAGTCACTATGGAGCCCACGCCGGCCTTGGACTCATGGCAATCCTCCTGTCTCAGCCTCCTGAGTACTGGGATTACAGGTGTGCACCATCACGCCTGGCTCATGTGGTGCTGGGGAATCGAACTTGGGTACTTAGCGCTTGTTTTGGCACTTGCTAGGCAAGTTCTTTAACCACTGAGCCACTCCTCCAGCCCCCAATACAATTTTTTAGCTATTAAAATCAATGATGCCAGGTCTAGTAGCACAGGCTGTTTTCCCAGCAGTCTAGGAGGCTGAGGTCAGAGGATTGCAAATTTCAGCTGAACTTGGGCATCTTGGTGAGACTGTCTGGAAACCAAAAATAAAGATGGGCTGGGAAAGAGCTCATTATGAAAGCTTGACCCTAGTACCAAAAAAAGGAGTTGGGGTGGGGGTGGGGAAACGAGCTCCTTCAGCACAAGCCCATTCTCAAAAATTGGAGCTGGTATGTAGTTTGGGAACACAGAGGGACTGCTTCCCTTATAATGCAGAGTGGGGAGATGTGTGTGTGTGGGGGGGGAGCTAGTCTGGCCAGAACAAGGGCTGCGGTTCATGTCACCAGAGCCCTAGAAAGCCTCTGGTGAAAAGGTCTGTCTCACAGTGAACAGAAAGAGGCCCCTGCAGCTGGTATTGCCCCCAACCAGCCATGCACTCGGACCTTGGCTCTGTCCATGTTTCTTCTGGGAGGGCATGACCTGGCTAAGTCATGCCCACACTCAGTTCAGTCTCAGGGACTTCCCCATCAGCCATGTGGCACCAGGGCAGGCTGGAAACCTGCATCATGGCCAAGGATCCAAGCAGAAGTAGCTGAACCCTGCTTGACTAAGATGAGGACAGCAGTATTTACTGCTAGAGTTTTTGTAAGGTCAGATACAGCACGTGAAATTAATTTTAAATACAGAAAAAAATAAATGGCACAAGATGCTGGAGCCCCTGCCTGCAGTGTGTGCCTCTGGCCACAACTGTAGTACCCACCTGGCTGTTGAGCAGGTGAAGCAGTTGCTGGAAGCGTGCGTCCTGGGTAAGTGCAGCCTTGCCCTCTGGATTCTGGGATAGCAAGTGGGACAGCCGGATGACTATGAGTGCCGGGTGGTTGCGGTGCAGGCTGTGCGGCCCGCCCAGCAGCTCCAGGAGCTCCTCAGGCCGTGTGGCCTTCTCGATGAGCCCATCCACCTCCTGACGCTCCGGGTATGGACTGAACACCTGCTCCTTGTCCACCAGCTCCTTCATGACACTTGGGCTGGGGGAACTGATGGAGGGGGCTGAAGAGGTCAGAGTCTTAGGGGCCACCCCAGCAAACCTCAGCTGGCCAAGGGGAGCCCGGGCAGGTGCCAGACGTATCGCTTCTCGCAGGAGGCATGAGCATTGCTTCACCAGGCGGACTGCCATGATGGCAGGTGCAGGGATGACACCCCTAGCAAGTGACTCCAGAGCCCTGAGGAGAATGGAGAGGACTACAGGGTCAGCTCCTGACCCACACTTGAGCACCAAAGAAAACAGGACAAAGGAAATGAAGTTCCAGCTACCTCTGCCTAACAGCAGCCTCAGTCTATCTCCGTTCTGGCCATCCACACATATGTTCTGGGCAATACTCACGGAGGCAAAATGTCCAAGGATTTCTGTTTAGTGACAGAATGTCCCTCAAAAGCCTTGCAAGCTCATTAAGATTTTTAGTTCAGCGCCACCTGGAGTAGTTCAACAACTCAGATTCCTGAGCTCTGCCCCCACTCTCCCAATGGGCACCTCTGCAGGAAGGCTTGAGTAGCACTTTTACTTCAAGGGTAAGCAAGGCTTAGAAAGACTACATATAGATTAGGATAAGATACTCTTTTGGTTTTAAGCATCAAGCCCTGGTCCTTCACACTGAGCTACATTCCCACTGCATTTCTATTTTTGAATTTTGAGATAGGGCCTCACTAAGTTATCCGAGGTGGGCTCAAACTTGTAACACTCCGGCCTCAGGCTGGGACTACAGGTCTGCACCACCAAGTACAGCTGTACATGCTGCACTGAGCTCTGTTCTTAGCGCTTTTCATCATTCGGAGATACTGAACTGTCCAGGCTGGCCCAATCTTGGCGGTCCTCCTGCCTCAGACTCCCTGAGGGCTGGGACTACATACAGTAGTGACTGGCCAGAGGGCCCGGGCTAATCAGCGTTAGCACTTTCTCTCCTGCCACGCAGGGCATAGGAAAGCACGCGTCATCCAGGAGACCCTCCTGAAACGTTGCCTCTCTCAACATGTTACATACTTTGCCAATCTCATATGCCGCCATGCTCCCCAAAGTGAGTAACTGAGCAAGGAGACAAACATGAACGCGGCCTGGCTTCTGCCAGAACAAAAAGATCTTTACATTTCTTCCATTTCCGGGAACTCGGAAGATGGCCGGTGCTTTTTTATTTCATGAGCCGACTGCAGCAGCTAGAAAACGGTTACTCTATCTCTACATAAAATGAGGCTTGGAGAGGAGGTAGCCCATCTCGAGTCCCGGTACAGCGGGGAAGCGCTGGAAACCCCTTCCGGCTTTTCAAGTCAACTCTTACGAGCAAATCAGAGGAACTGAAAAGTCCAGAAGCCCGACCCGGGTTTAGGCAAATAACTACCCGACCCAAAACTCAAGAGATGCGAAAGCCGACTCGCTGGGGAGACCAAGGGTCAAGGCGGGCCGCGTGGTCGCGGCGGCCACGGAGCGCGTGCTCACCGTCCACCGCCCCCAGCACCCCCGCAACCCTCCGGGCCCACCCGTACCCGACAGCCCCCCACCCACAATCGCGCGCCCTCAGTACCCACAGTCAGGAACCGCTTCTCCCCGGAGCTGGACCAACGTGACCGTCGCCACAACTGACCTCCATGAGCCGCCAGCACCCTCCCGGCCCCGAAGGCGCGGCGCGCTCCTTACGTCATCGGAGCGCCACCGGAAGCGGGCACTGTCCCGCACCACCCGGAAGCCACGCCCACCTCCCCTTTCCGAGTACCATTTCTGCCAAAGGCGCGCGTTTCCCCAGTGGGGAATGCAGTGGGAGAAGGGTGAGGGAGGAGGGAAAATTAAGAGCTTACCTGTGTCAGCTGGGGCCGGCCTTAAAAAATGACGTAGCTCAGGGGCTGGAGGAACGGCCCAGGAAGCGCTACAGCAAGTGCTAAGTACCCGAGTTCGATTCCCCAGCTCCACATCAGCCAGGTGTGGCGGTGCGCACCTGTAATCCCAGCACTCAGGAGGCTGAGGCAGGAGGATTGGTTTGAGTTCGAGGACAGCCTGGGCTCCATAAGGAGTTGAGGACCAGCTTGGACTACAGGGGTGGGGGCAAGACTGTCTCAAAAACAAAAATCAATCAAGAAGGAAAAAAGGGTGGGAATGTAGTCAATGTGAAGGTCCAGGGCTTGATCCCCAGTACCACACACACACATACATGCACACACACACATACATGCACACACACACAATGATGTATGTGCCTGGGGTGTTCTTCTTTTCCTCAGAGGATTTACCTTGGGGTTCTGAGTACTGATACTGAAACTTCAAGAAAACAGCTTTCTTCATAATGAGACTGTTAATTAACTGGATGGATTCTGGAGAAACTGTGGATTCATGGCCATATCTATCATCCTCTTTATCCAATTTAACATCCTGTGATAAATCCTTTGATAAGTAACATTCCTACTAGCAGAAATTTCCCCCACTTGGGGTGGGGGTGACCCACCTACTTAATGCTTCCTACCAATGCTTTCAAATTGTGCTTTGATTTATGTTTTTCTTCTGTTCTAAAACTATAAATACTGTATGTAACTGCTGCTCATTGGAATGTGTTATTTGGGAAATCCTAAATGCGTGTTTTCCCGGGCCTGGTCGGTCACATTCACCTTCAGAATAAACCATCTCTTAAACTCTTTAAGACAAAAGTAACTTTTTTTGCATTGATAGTACTTTTTCTTCTCACTGGAATATATGCAAATATATGAATTTTTTTAGAGACTCGATTTTTTTTTTTTTTTTTTTTTTTGGTCAGAGTAGTGACCATCTGTTTGAAATGCAGACATCAAGGAACTTCCCATTAAAAAAGAAGAAAAAAAAGAAAGAAAAAAGAAAACCAAAACAAAGAAATAAAAAGAAAAAATAGAAAAAAGATTTTAAAAAGCCAAAAAGAAACTTCCTGTTGTCACCCAGTTCCGGAGAAGTGTGGGAGCCTAATTTTTCATCTTTTTTTCACCTTTTTCTTTTTTTTTTGAGACAGGGTCTCACTCTGTAGCCCAGGCTGGTCCTGAACTCACTGGTGTAGCCCGGGTTGGCCTTGGACTTACAACTCTTGCCTCAGCCTCCAGAGTGTGCCCTACCGTGTCCAGCTTTATGGGGTGCTGGGAAATTGAATTCAGGCCCTTGCACTTGCAAGGCAAGTACTTTAATCACTGTGTCATTCCTCCAGCCCCTTCTTTTTTTGTGTGTGGTCTTAAGGATGCACCACTAACACTAAGAGTGTTGGAAACCTAATTCCTGCGGGGAGAAGGTCTTGTTCCAAGTTGCAAAGTTACTTCCTGTCTTGGGTATCTGAGAAGCTCATTTCTTGTCTGGATAAAGGTCCTAGGAAGTTGCCTCAGTTACAAGGTGCACACCTCTGTCTCGAGAGCTATAGGACCAGGACCAGGCAGCTATGTGTAGTGATACTGCAGTGTGTGGCTTATGGGAGCCCTCTCCTTTGCAGTTAAGAGTTTTGGGGGCCTTGGGATGCAGGTCAGTAGGCAGAGTACCTGCCTAGTGTAGAAAGGCTCTCAGTTTGATTCCCACCAGTGCTGGAAAAAAATCATAAAGTTGTACATTTAGCCAGGCCTAGTGGTATTAGCCTGCCATTCCATCACGCTGAGAGGCTGAGGCAGGAGGATTATAACTTTGAGACCAAATTTGGGAACTTAACTCTTTAGCACAATCTTGTCTCAATATAAAAATGAACTGAAGACTTGGGTTTGAGCTCCAGAAGCACACACACACACACACACACACACACACACACACACACACACAAAATGTTGGTGATCACTGCAGGGCTAGCATTCTCACCAAAGTCACCTAGGTGTGTGAAAAAACTCTCTCACAGCCTGAAGGCATAGTTTAGCTCAGTGGGCACTTGACTCACATAGGCAAGGCTCTGGATTTGATTCCCCAACATCACATAAAAATTAACTGGGCATGGTGGCTCACACCTGTCATTTCAGCATTCTAGAGGCCAAGGCAGGAGGACTGCTATGAGCTCAGGTCCAACCTGGGCTACATAGTGAGTTCAAGACCAACCTGGACTATAGAGTGAGACCCTGTCTCAAAAAAGAAAGAAAAAAAGGCCTCCTTTGGCCCCGTGGAGAGCTATGTTGGAGAGCAGGCAGCGTAGGGTGGGTCTGCAGCAGGGGCCCCTACTGGTGCATTTACTGAGTGAAGAGGTCTCTTGTGAGCAAGTTGACTGTGAGTGATGCCTCCGTAGCTGGAGATGAGGGCTGATCTCCAGAAAGGCCTGCCATGGGCAAGAGAGCTGGGACTTCCTGCTCTATCCCCGGCATCCAGAGAAGGGAGAGTGGACTCGATTAGCAATTGCCAATAGCTGGTCCTGGTGGCGCAGGCCTGTCACCCCATCACTCTGGGAAGCGGAGGGAGAACGAAGGCCAAGCTAGAGCCCAGCCTGGACAACTTAGCTACATAGCTAGACCTCATCTCAAAATAATGAAAAGGACTGGGGATGTAGCTCAAAGGGCAGGCTCTGGGTTTAATTCCCAGTAATGCAAATGAATAAAAAAATACCCCTCCCCCCAAAAAAGCCACAGCAGATGATTCAACCGTTAGTTGTTCCTAAGAAGGGCAATGTCCAGAAAAGCTCCAGACAGCCAAGCTCGGGCAGCTTCTGGGCTGGGATGTACACGGGGAATGGTAGACCCCAGGGGGGCAGACTCCCTGTATCCTCTCCCTCCATCTTCCCATAGTCTGGTTTCTGTGTAAGATGCTTTCTGTGGCTCACACAAGATGTGTCCCTGAGCTGGTGAGCCCAGAGCCACCTCCAAACTTCTTGGAGGAAGGTGCAGGAGGCCCCCAGCCTAGTGGTGGCATGGGAGCCACCCCTTGGTACTGAGCCCTGGCTTATGGGGCCTGAAGCGAACGTGGGCAACTGGGGCCAGGCTGGGCACAGGCTGCAGGGTGCCCAGCTGTGTTGGTGGGACTCTCACACTTTGCTTGAGCAAGCAGGATAAACACGGACCCAGCTCTCTTCTCTGTGGGTTTCTTTTGGTCTTTTGTGGTCCTGAAGATTGAACCCAGGGCCTTCTACTGTGCTACATCCCCAGACCTTTCTTTTTTCTTTTATGTCCTTTTTTATTTTTTACTTTTGATGGAACTGGGGATTGAGCCAAGGGATTCCTGTGGCAGGAAGGTCTTACCTTTGAGACCAGACTGGGGAACTTAAGTATTTAGCACAATCCTGTCTCAATTTTTTATTTATTTTTTATTTTGAGACAGCATCTTTCTAAGTCACTAAGTTTCTCAATTTGTGTTTATACTTGAGATTCTCCTGTCTCAGCCTCCCAAAATACTAGGATTATAGGTCTGTACCACTAGGCTAGACTCCAAGCCTGTATTTTTTATTTTGAGATAGGGTCTCACTAAATTGCCCAGATTGAACACAAATTGCCCTGCCTCAGCCTCCCAAAGTGCTGGAATGACAGGTATGTGTCACCTGCCAGTTTCTTCTGCCTCCTTTTCTTGGCATCTAGAGGCCATGCCAAGCCCTCTGCAGGGTCAGTTTTTGTTCCTGTCCCCATGATTGGGGGGCGGAGAGTTACACCTCAGAGGGCATCAGGAAAGCAGTGGTCCTGTGCCCCAGGGTGTGTTGGGGAGGGCTTTCTGGCCCCGTCCTTTTGCTGGAGACTGCCCCCAGCTCAGTGAGTCTCCAAGTCAGGGTCTTTTACCTTTCTTCAAGACAGATGACAGACAGAACTATGAAGCTGATGGTTTTATTAGCAGCAAAAAAAAAAAAAAAAAAAAAAAAGGCTCCTCACTTTCTCTGGGTCAGGAGTAGGGGGACTTCCTGAGCAGCCACAGGCTGGTCACTCCTGGCGGCTGGCCGGATAGCTGCTCACTGGAGGGGGATCTCTGCAGGGGACACAGTGGGGAAGGGAGGTCAGCTGCCTCTGTTGTGCCTGACACCATCTTCTAGGGGACCTGGCTGGGCAGGTAAGCAGCTGTGGCCCCCTGTACCTCCAACCCACCAGCTGGCTGTCTTGGTCACTGTTGTGTGATGGGGTCCTTGAGCATGCATCCAGCTCTTATCCTGAGATGGTCACTGCACCCTCTGGTTAAGTGGTAGAGGCCCAGGCTGGCACCAGATCCTATGGCCTGCTGGGCGTCCTGGGTCCTCTCTGCTTCCTCAGCCTCCTGGTTCTCAGATGTCTGTTCTGGGCCCAGTGGGGTTGGCAGGGGCCCCACCGGGTTGGCTCTAAGGTCTTCTTACTGAGTTATATCCCCAGCTCATTCTTATGTTAATTTGAGACAGGATCTTGCTGAATTGCTAAGTTGCCCTGGCTGGGCTTGAACTTACAATCTTTCTGCCTTCCCAGAGTTCAGTGATGACAGGCCTGCGCCACAAGTCTTGCTTCCCCATTCCCCTGTGCCTTGGGACCTGGATGGGCCCCTTGGAGGGTGCAGCCCCGCTGGAGTGAGCAGGAAGGAGGCTGCAGGGGGAGGGTCCCCACACTACCCACCTGGCACGGGGGGCAGGCACTGCTTGGCACACCCGTTGGTACAGCACTTCTCGAGGCCCAGGCAGTCGCTGTCTTTAGTACATTGGTCCCGCTCCACACACAGCTTGGACACTGGCACGGGCTGCACCCAGGGGCAGCGGCCAGCCTTCTGGACACCTAGTGGACCGAGCCATGACGGTCACCTGAAGCCCTCTCATGCACACAGTCTCACCTCATCAGGTCTCATTGGACACAAGCACCCTGACCAGAAAAGTCTTTTTTTTTTTTTTTCTCTCCCGGAGATCGAGCTCAAGGCCATCATCCTCAGCCCAATGTATTTTTGATTTTGAGGCAAGGTCTTACTAACTCACTTAAGTTGCTCAGACGTGCAATCCTCCTGTCTCAGCCTCCCAGAGCTCCCGGATGACAGCCTTGCATCACCAGCACAGCTCCGAAAGCTCCATTTTACACCCCCCAAGAAAGTGGAGTCAGATGTGTCCCTGGGCATTCCCCACAGCACCCTAGGTAGCCTGGAGCCCCCAGAGTCAAGCTGGGCAGGAGAGAGCAAGTTGACCCCATGTCCTCTGCGGTGCCAGGAGTAGGGGGCTGTGGCTGCTCACCTGCCCAGACGGCTCCCCCAGAGGAGGGTGTCAGCCAAGGTAGCTGCTCTCCTGCTTCCTCAGTGTCCCCTCCAGTGAGCAGCCACCCTCCCTCCCTCCCAGGGGACAGCTCTTACTATTGATGGGGGTTCTGCAGGAGCGGCCGCAGGCACTAGGGCAGCACACACGGCCACCCAGGCAGTCCTGGTCACTGGAGCACTTCTGTTCCTGGGCGCAGGGCATCTCCTCCGAGGGGCGGAGTGCAGGGCATATGGCCTCAGCTGCATGGGGACACTGTGTGAGGCAACCAGAACCCGTGCCCACCGTGGGCTGCCTGGGGACAGTGGGGTGGAGGGGGCAACCAGGGCAGAGAGCATGGGAGCCCAGCTCCCCCTGCAGCCCAGCACACCATTCCTTAGAGGGAACTAGATATCCAAGCCAGATCTAGTAACCCAGTCCTATCACCTCAGCACTGCGGGAAGCCGAGGCAGCAGGACCTCAAGTTCAAGGCCAGTCTGGACAACTTTGTGAAACCCTGTCTCAAAATCAAAATGAAAAAATGGGCCGGGATAGAGTTCAATGCAAAGGACCTGGGCTCTGTCTGCAGGACCACAAGAAAAAGACAGAAACAAACAAACATCAAAAAATGCAAAAACTACAGAGCTACCACACAGCTGATGAGAATAGAAGAATTCTGCTGTGAGAATTAGGAGGCAAGCTAGGTGTGATCCCCGCACTGTGGGAGGCTGAGGCAGGAGGACTGGAACTCAAGCCCTGCCTGGGCAACTTAGCCATTTAGTGACACTCTATCTCAGAATAGAAACTTAAAAAGAGGCTGGGATATAGCTCAGTGGTTATAGTACTTTTCTAGCAAGTACAAGGCCCTGAGTCAATTCCCCAGCACCACAAAAGCTGGATGTGGTGGTGCATGCCTGTAATTCCAGTACTCAGGTGGCTGAGGCAGGAGGATTGCTGTATGTTCCAGGGCAGCCTGGGTTGCATAGTGAGCTCAGGACCAGCCTAGACTACAGAGTGAGCTCTGGTCTCAAATAAATAAATAAATAAATAAATAAATAAATAAATAAATGGCTAGGAATATCACTCAGCGTGAAGAACCTTAGTTGGATCTAGTACTACAATAAAGGAAAGAAAGAAAGAAAATAAAAGAAAATTTCATAACCTCTGGGTTTGCGGAAACGTATTCTTTTGTCTTTGTTTTCACAATAAAAACACCTTTCCTACCCCCTAGAAAGCCCCACAAAATGTAAGTACCCTTTTTGCAACTTGAAAGAAAAAGAAAAGAAAAGAAAAGAAAAGAAAATTGGGAAGCCAAGCCATGGGCCCACAGTAGGAGGTAGGACGTGAAGCCCTGGCCAGAAGGGACCAGCCTAAGAGTGGCCTCTCTCCCTGTCACCCTAGCTCCTCACTGGGCACCTGTCATCCACTGGCCTGAGCCCCTGCACATCCCCCCAATCCCTTCCCCAGGCTCAGGCCTGGCCCAGCCCCTGGGTGAGGTGCTGGGCAGCTGGAGCGAGACAGGCCAGGCTTACATGAGACCACAGCTGAGTCCTGTGCCAGGGCTGCCTCCAGGGCGAGCAGGCCAAGGGCGAGACTGAAGAGACATCGCATGGCGGCGGTGGCAGGTGGTGGCAGGCAGGGGACCATGGTGTTCTGGGTACCTGGGGTGCATTTAAAGGGCCTGCAGCAGGAAGACGGTGGGGCGGGGGGGCGGTGCTGGCATGGCCCCAGACGGGCTCCAAGGCTTCCTCTTGGCACGTGATGGGCCAGGTTCTGGCTAGAGGAAGAACAGCTGGACTATTTTTTATTTTTCCTGTGTTCGGATTTGAACTCAGAGTCTGGCACCAGCTGGGCAGGGCTGCTATCCCTGGGCATGCCCCTGCCCCTTTTTGTGTTACTCGGAGACAGGGTCTCACTAGGTTGCCCAGGCTGGCCTAGAATCCGCAACGAGGTAGCTGGGATTATGAGCAAGTGACACCGTGGGTAGCAGTGTCATGGTTTTAACTATAAAAAGAAAAAAGTCCCTTTGTTAAGGTTGCCCTTTTTTTCTTCAGGGTATGTGTGTGTGTGAGTGTGTGTATTACTGGAGACTAACCCAGGGCCTCACATTGAGATACATAGCTACATACATCCCCAGCCTTTTTTTTTTTTTATTATTCTTTATTTTGAGACAGGATCTCACTGAATCACTAAGTTGCCCAGTTGCCCTGCCTGTATTTGAACTTGTGGGCCTCCTGCCTTAGCTTCCCCAAGTGCTGTGACGATAGGCTTGTGCCACTAGGCCAATCTACGTTTTTATTTTTGACTTTGATACAGGGTCTTGCTAATTCACTAAATTGCCCAGGCTGAGCTTGAGCTGGTGATCCTCCTGCCTCAGCCTCCCAGATCTGGCTTTGCACTCTCCACAAGAGCGAGTCACAGGTCTTCGCAGGGAATGTGGGCATGAGGCCCAGGGTGGAGTGGCCTGTGCTGAGGACAGAGTCACCACTGGGAAGTCCTCTTCTCAGAAGGGCTGTGGTGGTGCCAGGCAAGCCAGTGCCACAGGGAAGGGTCGAGACTGAGACCAGGCAGTGTGTCCCTCCCTGGGGCATTTCCTTGGTCCCCCTGGCTGGGACTCTAGCAGGGACAAGGTGTGGGGACCCAAGGGCGAGCGAGTGCCCAGCCTGGTACAGGCCGCTCTCTGTCATGTGGCCAGGAGCCCTGGCTCCTGTAGCCAAGTAACACTTGGTTCCCAGCCTCTTGCAGAAGTGGGTGCCCAGTGCCCTCCTGCTTTGGTGGGTGGAGTGGCCCCTCCTCATGTGCCAGGTGCTGTAGGCTCCGCACAGCCCTTGACCTCTCCAGGCTGACTGTGTGGCTTTCAGGGGCACTTGTGGACCCTGGTGTTCCCTGTGGCTCAGAAGTCCCACTGTGTTTCCTGCCCCCCTTCCCTCTGCTGGCACCGACTGACAACAGTGAGGACTCTGGAGCTCCGAGAGGGGACAGGGGTTCTGGCTGTGGTGGTTCGCCTGGTGGCCCTTCCCACAACACAGAACACAGGCTGGGCCTGGAGGCAGCGTCTTTCCCGCTCTCAGGCTGAGTTCGAGGCCAGCGCTGACCCACACTGGGTCTTGGGGCACGGCCACTGTCTCAGGCTGTGGTCTTGCTGCTGCTGTCCCAGAGGTCCCGTCAGCATGTTCTCCAGGGACCAGCTGTTCTTTCCAGGGCACCTTATTCAGCCCATGAGCAAGAAGTGCCAGTAACACTACTAACAGGCGGCCCTCTGCTCTGCGGTGTGGTGTCTGTCTCTCTTCCTTCTTCCCCTCCTGTTCTGCTTCCTCCTTCCCTGACCATCTGTAGGGGGACACTTTCATTTTGTTTTTCATACTAGAGGCTGAGCCCAGAGCCTTTGCATTGAGCTGAGGCTGTAGCAATTTTTATTTTAGTAATTAATTAATGTTGGTACCAGGGATTAAAGCATGGGCCTTCAGACCGAGCTCCCTCTTGAGCCCATTTTTATTTTTGATTTTGAGACAGGGTCTTGCTAAGTCACTACATTGCCCAGGCCCAGCTTAAGTCAGCCCGCTTGCCTCAGCCTCCCAGAGTGCTGGCATGTCAGGCTGTGCCACCTGTCCAGCTTTGTGATGTGCTTTATGACGTAGATAAAAGTGTGGAGCCCTCCTTGTCAGCAGGAGCACTGCCTGGGCCCGACTCGCCTTCCGCACTCAAGCTCGGTGTGCGCTGTGGTGACACGTGACTCAAAACTAACTGGATTGCATTCATGTCACTTATATTTTTCCTCTTATTTCTGTTTCTTTTCAGACATGTCTCCTCTGTGGATGGAGCCCAGCCCTCTTATCCTGTTACGAAGTTTTATTTTCCTCCCTCACAGGGACGGGTGGGCCCCTGTGCCCTGTGTGCTTTCCTGTGGGGTCCCACCCGGACACTGGGCAACTCTGCCCAGCAGGCTACAAGGCATTGCTCACGCTCCCTCCCTTCCTATGCACTTTTGCAGTAAGGGAGATAAAAGTCGTGCTTTGTTTTGCTCTTATTACATTTTATTGCTTGTGCTACTGGGGGTGGAACGCAGGTCACTCCGTCCCTAAACTACAACCCCAACGCCTTTTCTTTTCTTTCTTTTTTATTTATTTTTGACACAAGATCTAACTTCGTAGTTCAGGCTGGTCCTGAGCTCACTATGAAGCTCAGGCTGGCCTTGGACTCTGCAATTCTTCTGCCTCGGCCTCCAGAGTGCTCACAGGAGAATTGCCCTGAGTCCAAGGCCAGCCTGGGCTCCATAGTGAGTTCAGGACCAGCCTGGAATACAGAGTGAGACCCTGTCTCAGAGAGAGAGAGAGAGAGAGAGAGAGAGAGAGAGAGAGAGAATTAGCCAGGCCTGGTGGCACAGTCCTGGAATCCTAGCATTTTGGGAGGCTGAGGCAGGAGGACCAAGTTTAGCCCAGCCCAGGCAACTTAGCAATTTAGTGAAACCCTGTCTCAAGTAAATAATATAAATTGGCTGGGGATTCAGTCCAGAATGAAGGTCCTGTGTTCAATTCCCACTACTGCAAACCCCGCCCCCCCCCCCCCCCCCCCCCCCCCCCCCCCCCCCCCCCCCCCCCCCACCACCACCACCAATTTTGTTATGTTTTTATTTTTGAGACAGGATCTTGCTCTGTAGCCCAGGCTGGCCTTGGAGGCCTTGGACTCACAGCAGTTTTTCTGTCTCAGCTTCCTTATGCTGTGATTACAGGTATGAGCCAGCACACCCAGCTTTAAAAAACAAAGAACAAGCAACAATTAAAGAGGATCGTGTTAAGTAGCCCAGGCTAGCCTTGACTGACTTTTGTTTTTTCTGCCTCAGCCTGTGGAGCAGCTGGGATTACAGGCATGCAACACTGTGCCTGGGATTATTTTTCCTTTTCGTTGAGATACAGTTCATTTACCACAAGCTCGCCCATCTCATGTGAACAGCTCCGTGGCTGTGATTCTGTCTGCAGGGTTGGGCAGCCTCCGCCTCCATCACACCTGAGAACATTTCTAGCGCCCTAGTAGGAAGCACTGTGCATAGCTGCCTGTCTCCTCTGCCCCCAGCCCCTCAGCCACTGACAGCCTCCTGCCTCTGCTCTGTGGCATGGCCTGTTCTAAATGTTCCCTGTAGCTAAAGTCTCCACTGTGTGACCTGCTGCCTCTGGCTGTGTCACTAAGCATGACTTTTTGTTTATGAGACAGGGTCTCACTAAGGAATCCAGGCTGGCCTTGAACTTGTGATTCTCCTGCCTCAGCCTCCCCAGCACTGGAACCACGGGCTTGTGCCATGGGGCCTGGCTCCGCATGGTGATCTTGATGCAGGTACTGCTGCTCCACCTCTGCCTGTGGCTGCTTTTGCCCATGCCAGGCACGGTCTCACATGGCTGCTCTGTTCCCCACTATCATGGGGTCACTCTGACGGGGGAATGCCGGGGGCACCGTGAGGCTGTGCACTGATGGGGTCCCGCTCCTGGCTGTGAGTGAGGAGCGAGCTTGCCTGACCTCTTCCCCTTCCTTCTTGGCCCTGTCTCCAGTGTCATGGCTGCTGGAAAAAGGAAAGGGTGGAGCTTGGCTTTCTGGGTAGGCCTGGGTCTCTCTGTGGCCCAGATCCACTGCTGGCAGAGCTGGGCCTCCTCTGCGTCTCTCTGGGGGCTGGCGTGACTAAGACACCTGTATCATATGTGGCTGTGGGCGCTATTTCCTCTTGGACCCTGAAGACACACACATTCACAAAGATTCCGATTTTAGTTTATGTGCTGCGTAGTGAGCCCTCAGACGTGCAAAGGTAACTTGCAGGGCCCGGGTGCAGCTTGAAGGTGGCTGGGCCTGACCCAAGAGCCCCGAGGGTCTGCGCTGCCCTGCACATGCATGTGGGATAACAGAGCTCTGAAGGTGGTGCGAGCCATCTTTTTTTGTATGCGTGAGTGGTCCCTGGGCCTTCACACTGAGAATCACTTCCAGCTTAAAATTTTTTTTTTCTTACAAGGTCTCACTCTGTAGTTCAGGCTGATCTTGAACTCACTATGGAGCCCAGGCTGGCCTCAAAGTCAGGCAATCCTTCTGCCTCAGGCTCTTGAGGGGTGTGATCACAGGCGTGCACCACTATGCCTGGCTAATTTTTATGTCACGCTGGGGGACTGAATCCAAGGCCTTGTACACATGAGGCAAGCAGTCTAACCACTGGGCCACACCCCAACCTCCCAGCTTGTTTTTTTGCTTTTGCTTTTAATACAGGGTCTCGCTAAGTCCCTAATTTGCCCAGGCTGGGCTCAACCTGAGATTCTCTCGCCTCAACCTCGCAGAGTGCTGGGATGACAAGCCTGTGCCACCCGGCCCAGGAATAGCCATCTCAAACCCACAGGACTGCCTGGCTTTCTGGTGCAAGCGGGAGGCTCCTGTGAAACCTGCGCTCCAGCCCTCCTGCTGCCACCAGAGCCTGAGAGCCTCCGGGCCCTGCCTCTCCTCCCCAGCTTGGCACTCGGGTCTCCATGCTGACAGTGGGTCCTCCTGCAGTGCCCAGCCCCCTCTCCACTGCCCTTGAGATCCTCCTGCCTCCGCCCGCATAGCCAGGTACAGGCGTGTGCCACCAGGCCTGGCCTCACCATTGTTGCTGAAGTTCCTAAAATTGTAAACCTTATGTTGTTCTGTCCTCTGGACACTTTCACTCGATCCTGGAAGACCCAGGGCCATTTTTCTGCGTGTCTGGTTTGCCTGTCTGTAAGGTGGCGGCCATGGCTGCCCCTCTGCTTTCGGGCGAGGTCTGGGGTGGGCCTGGCCCCCGCCGGCTCTGATCACCACGGGAAGTGAGTGGCCTCCTCCGGCGACCAGGCATTTCTGCACTTGCCACAATCCCCAGACACACTTCCACCCACCATGTCCCCCCTGGCTGCCTTCCCCAGCTCCTGTTCCCTTTACATGGCTGTGTCCATGTTCTGAGTCCATCTTGAAATTGCCTTTCATGGTCACATTGCCCTTGGGGAAGAGCTGGAAGCACCATATGGGACCAGATCTGGTGAGTGAGGTAGGTTAAGAATCTGTGGAGGTTTTTACAAGCCCATACCCACAGCAATTTTTTTTTTTTGTGTGTGTGTGTGTGACAGGATCTGGTTAAGCTGCTCACACCATCCTTAAACTCAGGATGATCCTCCTACCACAGATTTCCAGAGTAGCTGGGGAAGCAGACTTCAAGAGTGGCCTCAGACAGGAAGGGCTGTGTGCTCTGAGTGGTTGGAGGGGTGCGGTGGTGGCTGGACAGGGAGCCAAGGTGGGGGGAGCAGCCACTCAGCCACCCAGGCTGGGGTGCCAGAGGGTTCCAGGAATGGAGCTGTCCTCAGGGTCAGCAGGCCTTGTGCCAAGGACTCCGGACTCTTGGGCCTCAGGCAATGTCCCTCGGGCCCTAGCTGGCCTGGCTCCAGCCCGTTCTTCCCTCTAGCTCTGTGTGTGCCCAGGATGGATGAGGTCTTGCATGGGTAACGATGTCCCTGTTCCTTTGTAAACATCTTTTTTTTTTTTTTGAGACAAGTTCTTACTATGTCACTGGGCTGGGCCCACCCTGGGCTCACGTTGGCAAGGCTCTTGCTTCAGCCTACCAGAGGGTTGGGACGGCAGTCCTGGGCCACTAGCTTGGTTTAGGGCTTTTTTTTCTTTTGCTTGCTTTTTTTTTTTTTTGGTGTTGGGGATTGAACATGACCCCACAACCCCTTTGTTCTGAGCCACATCCTCAGCCCCTTTTTGTTGTTTATTTGAGAGCAGGTCTACACCAAATTGCTCAATTGCCCAGATTAGGCTCTAACTTGTGGTTCTTGGGCCTCAGCCTCCCAAAATTCTGGGATTCCAGGCCTGTGCCTCCAGGACCAGTTTAGCATTCCATTCTTTTTATTATCCTCACACGTGCTAGGCAAGCACTCCAACTGCTGAGCTATACCCACAGCCTTGTACTTCTGTAGGGTCTGGATGGGGCACAGGCACCTGGAGAGGATGGACATTTGCTGGGGTGGGTGGGGCTGCGTTCCCACCAGCCTCCCCTGCTGGGAGTGGGGCTCAAGAGGAAGATCTTAGGTCATTGAGTGGGGGACGATGGGAGCTCCTAGTCAGGGTGTGTTGCTTTCTCTCTGTGTCTGTCATATCTCATACCTGAAGATATTGACTAAGATGTCCCCCCTCCACCAGCCCCAACACTGGGGCTTGAGCCCAGGACCTTCACTCTGAACTCCATCCCTGGCTCTGTTCATTTTTGAGTTTGATTTTGGGCCTCCTTGATTTGTGCAGGCCTGGCTTGAACTTGCAATACACCTGCCACAGCCTTAGAGCACTGGAACTACAGGTATGCACCACTGGGCCCAGAGGCCTTGAACAGCTTTTGCCGATGTTGCCCTGCTCTGACACCCCACAGTCCACCCTGGGTGCACCTGGCAACAAGGGACTTCAGGCAATGGTCCAAAATCGTGGTGGGGGTGGAAAAAGAATGTGATACAGAGATGCCACAGCGCCCTCTCCTGGCCCATGTGAGGCATTGCCCCCTTCCTCGCCAAAGCCAGCTTTCCCCTCGCATGGGGCTGGGTGTCCTTCCCAGAGGAGAGTGCTGCCCAGTGTGCATAGATCCTAGGCTCCACCGTGGCACTGAATTAAAAAGAAAAGGTTTCCAGTGTGATGGGTGAGGCCTAGATGGACCTCCCCTACATTCGGATTGTGCCAGGTGCACATCTGTAATCCCAGCACTGGGAGACTGAGGCAAGAAGCTGAGGCCAGCTTGGGCTGCAGAGCAAGTTAGAAGTCAGCTGGGTACAGCAAGACGCCCTCTCCTCCCCCCCACCCCAAGCACTTCCAGACCCCTGGCTATGCATTCACAGAATTTATCCTGCTGCTTGATTGCCCCTAATCCAGAGAAAGGCCCGACTGCTTTGGTGTTTGTGGTGCGGGAGCTCAAGCCTAGGGCCTGCACACAGAGCTACCCTCCATCCCACTGCTCCTTCTGACTTGGAGGCTGGTCTCCTTAACTCCCTGAGTCATCAGACTGGTCTCAGCCTCCCAGGGTGCTGGGATGACAGGACTGCACCATGCTTTGCCCTGGTTTCCACATTTGCCTGGCATGGTTTGCCTTAACTTCTTGAGTCAGGAATATTTTCTTTTACATCTGGGTGGGTGTGTCTTAGCCAGGCCTGGTGGCACAGTGTGAAGGACAGGACAACTATGTGACTGGAGAGTATTAAGAGTGACAATGGACCAACTGTTCCAGAGAAGACACGTGCCCTCGATTATGAGAGGGCTCTGAACCTACCCAGCCCGAGGAGGAGAGGCATGCTGAGGGCTAGGGACGTGGTTCCCATGCTGGGATCATGAAGCACTGGGATTCTCTCTCTCTCTCTCTCTCTCTCTCTCTCTCTCTCTCTCTCTTCTCTGAGTCAGTTTCACTATGTAGCTCAGGCTAGCTGGAACTCACAGCAGTCCTCAGCCTCCTAAGTGCATGCATCACAGTACTGCTCCTGGCTAACTTTATATGGTGCTAGGGAATTGAACCCAGGGTTTTGTATATCCTAGACAAATGGTAAGTGCTCAACTGCTGAGCTATGCCTCTAGATCCACCTTTGAGCATCATTTATATATATATGGAACGACACACCATACTCCATAAATATGTACAATTACTGTGTCCATTAGAAATAAGAATGATTCGCAAAACAGAAATGGAAGCTGGGGATGGGGGTGTTAGCCCAGTATGCTGTGAAGATCACAAGTTTGAGCCCAGCCTGGGCAATTTATTGACTTAGTGAGATCCTGTCACATAATCAGAAATAAAAAAGGTCTTGTGGGGGGAGAGGCAGGGGGCATGCTCAGTGGCTAGAGCACTTGCCTAACATACACAAAGCCCTGGGTTCAATTCCCCAGCATCATATAAAAATTTAGGTATGGTGGCTCACCCAAGGAGACTGAGGCAGGAGGATTGCTGTGTGTTGGGGATTAGCCTGGGCTACATAGTGAGTTCAGGACCAACCTGGACTACAGAGTGACACCCTATCTCAGGAGAAAGGAAAGGTCTAGGGATGTAGTTCAGTGAGAAGGCGCTGGGCCTGATGCCCGCTACCCACCTCCTTCCAAACAAAAAAAGCACATGGAGTTACATCATGAGCTGGAGGCCAGTGGGGTACACGTGGGGCTCAGAGGTCTCACTTTTTAGAATCTCCTCATTACAACTTTGGGGACAGGCTTGTGGCAGCGGCCACCTAGGAACAGAGAGGCCTTACTCATGCTGAGGGGAGGATACACTCTGGGCATGTTAAGCGTGCGGCCAGTAGGGGGAGCCAAGTCCCCAGGAACATCTCCTAAATCCAACTCCAGGACAAGCAGGGGGCCCTGAAGTGTGGTGTGGACAGGCTGTGGGCACTGGCAGGAGTGGCTTGTCCAGCGTAACCAGCCAAGACACGCATTCGCCTTTGGGTGGAAGAATGGTGTGGTCTGATCACAAGGTCCTGCTGTTAAAAAAGAGGCTGCTGAGCCGGGTGTGGAGGAGTATGAATGAAATCCAGAGGGCTGGGATGCAGTGCAGTGCAAAGTCCCTCGGTTCAGTCCTTAGTGCTACTTTAATGTCAAGAAAAAAACCCCTAAAGGTACACATAAAAAGAATTGAAGAGGGATTGGAGGAATGGCTCAGTGGCGTGTCAAGTGCTAAGTACCGGAGTTTGATTCCCCAGCACCACATAAACAGGATGTGGTGTGCCTGTAATCCCAGCACTCGGGACGCTGAGACAAGAGGATTGCTATGAGTCCAAGGCCAGCTCGGGCTCTGTAGTGAGTTCAGGACCAGTCTGGGCTACAGAGTGAGACCCTGTCTCAAAAAAAAAAAAAAAAAAAATTGAAGAACAGATACAGTAACAGTGTCTCAGTCAGGGTTATGAGATACATTTGAAATACGTCAGCATGGTTTTGTTTAGAGAAGTTTGGTTTAGAGAATTGTGACTTGCTAGGCCCGTGGGGTGGTACACGCTGGGAGGCTGAGGAGGGAGGATCAGTATGGGCCAGGTAGCTACTCAGAGATCCTTGGTCAAAATTAAAAATAAAAATGGGTTGGAAATGTAGCTCAGCGTGAAGGCCTGAGGCTCAGGTTTCCAGTATCTCTCTCTCACACACAGACAGACACACACACAGACACACCCCACACGTGCATGCACACAGACAGAGATTGTATGGACGGTCCCACAGTGTAGGCAGCTTCTCCCGCCTGTGGCCCGTGGGCTCCCTGGGCGTGCTGGGAGGCGGGACTTCCTGACTTAGGAGGACCCAGGCCCAGCCCCCTCCCAAGTCTGCGAGCCGCCCGCGGTTGTCTTCAGGTAGCCCCGGTCCACACGCCTATCACCTCCCCCACGGACATTCTGACACCGACCCACCCGCCTGGGACGACACCCCCAACCCCCGCCAGCCTCTCCTTCTCCACCCGGGGCCATCGTAGTCTCGGTCCCCAGCCAGCAACACAGCCCTGGGAAAACCGGGCTGCGCTGGGACGGCTCGTCGTCTGAGGACGGTGGGGGCGTGACCGGGCGCAGCTGGGACAGGGCGTGGCCAAGCGTAACTAAGGCGTGGCTCGGGCGTGGCTTAGGGAGAACGGGTGTTTGCGGTGTGAGGGCGTGGCCACAGGCTCAGCCTACGAGAATGAGGCAAGGCCTGGGCGGGGAGGTCGGGGCGTGGTCTGGGCGTAGCCTAGGGAGAAAAGGGTGTGGAACGGGCGTGGCCTTGAGGGATGGGCGTGGCCTGGCTGTCGGGTACCCTGGGCGCTCAGCCGGACCCGACCGCTGACATCTGCGGCCATGGAGACCCGGGCACGGCGGTCGCACCTCTTCTCGTGGCTGCTGCTCTGCGGTAAGGCAGGTGTGGCTAGGCGGCGGTATGCTGTCTCTGGGCCGGGGGACCGCGCGGACCCTGCCCCTCTCCGGTGCTCCAGACGAGCTCGCGGTGACGCCGCCAGGGTGGTGCCGCAGGTCGGCGAAAGGGTCCCTGAGGGCGGAGGGACTGTGGCGAGGGAAGCGAGGGATCGTGGGTCTGGGGATAGGCTCTGAGCGAGTGAGCTCTCCGTCGTGGCTTGGAAGTGCGCAGGGGAGCGGGAGGAAGGACTCGGGACCGGAGCTTCCCTTCTGAATCCCTTTCTGGTGGGACATCGGGACTAGGGGGAAGCGTAGCGTACAAACCAGGAGTGGGTGAAAAAAACACGCTTGTTTGGAAAAAGCTTACTAGAGAAATTATCGTGATGGCCTGTCATCCCAGCACTCTGGGAGGCTGAGGCAAAAGGATGGCAAGTGCGAGCCTAGCCTGGGCAACTTAGTGACTTAGTGAGAGCCTGTCTTAAAATCAAAAATAAAAATAGGCTGCCGGTAGGTCAGTGTGAAGGCTCCGGGCTCCATTCCCAGGACCAAAACAAGCAAGCAACAACCAAAAAATGACCACTGGCCGAATCTGCCCAGAATTCTCCCTCCCTCCTATTCTTGATCACTGAGGACAGGGCCCCTGGTTTGGTGGTTTCCATGGCCCCCTCCCCTGGGGCCAGACTTGCCTGAGGTGAGGAGAGGCGATGGGGCTTCTGTCCCTGCAGATGTCAAGGGGTTGGGGCTGGGTCTGCACAGGAAAAGGAGGGAGCTGAGCTCCCAGCTCCCCCAGGGCAACCAATTGTGCTCTGGGTCCTGACACCTGCTGTCCTGACCCGATGCCCAGGGCCATTCCAAACAGGCAGGCAGGTGCTGATCTGCAGGGCCTCCTTGGGGGCTCTTGGCATGGAGCAGGCCTGGGGTGGGGCTCCAGCAGCGTCCACTCAGCAGGAAGCTGCCAGGCACTGGCCCTTCCTGAACTCTCACAGTCTGCACAGGAGTCCGGGATCCCAGTGACAGGAGCATAAGGCACTTCCTGGCTCTCAGCCTCAGTTTCTCCTGCTGCTACACTGAAGCAGCTACAGCAACCTACAGAGAGCTGCTGCAATGGACTGGATTTTGTTTTTTCTTTTCCTTGTGGTCCTGGGGCTGTAGCCCGAGACCTTTTCAGTAAGCTGTATCACCAACTTCTTGTGAACCCATTGTGTATGAGGTTGGTGTAGCATCAATACTGCCTGCTGCCCCTGAGCACAGGTCCAAGTCACAGGGGTCCTGCGGTATGTGGGTGGCGAGCAGGGATCCTGGGGCTCATGTGGAGGCATGCAGAGTTTCTTGGGGGGCAGGGAGATTCTGGGGAACTCAGATACACTGGGACACTCCAATTCCTGGGGCATGTGAACAGTCTGAGGGGTACAGTTTTTTTTTTTGTTATTTTATTTTTGAGGCAGGGTCTCACTCTGGTATTTCTGGCTGATCCTGAACTCACTATGAGTCCAGCTGGCCTCAAACTCATGGTGATCCTTCTGCTTCAGCCTCCTGAGTGCTGGGATTGCAGACACGCTCAGCTTACATGGTGCTGGGGAATCGAACCCAGGGCCTTGTGCTTGCTATGCAAGTGCTTTAACCACTGTGCTATTCTTCCAGTCCCTGTTTTTGTTTTTTGAGGCAGCGTTTTGTTCAGTAGCCCAGGCTGGCCTCAGACTCACCACAATCCTCCTGCTTCAGCCTTGTGAAGGCTGTGATTGCAGGTATGCCCCACATGCCTAGCATATGTGGTGCTGGGAACCTCAAACCATAGCCTATCGTTTGCAGCACAGGGGTTCTGTGGAGCCTGAGGGTGGATCCTGAGACAGGCCTGCTGGGAGAAACCCTCTTCTTGGACAGCTGCACCCCCTTGGTGAAGTTTGCAGAGTGAGGTGTTTCTGGACATGAGGGACCCACCCACTCAGGTTCCTGTGCTTGCTGCTGACCCACCACTGGAGGCTGTTCACTTTGGTGTACTCCAAGCAAGGACAGCTCCTAGAGATAGCGCCCAATTCCCAGCTCCTGCCTCCTGGTGGGCAGGCGCTGGAGAGGCAGGGAGGGAGTAACTGGGGTGATGGCCAGTCCTCTGGTCTGGTTTAATCCTTTCCCTCTGGCCCCTCCCACTCTCCTGCCCTCCCTGCAGAAGTGACATGGCCTTTGCCCCCCTGGGCTGGGCAGCACCTGTTCTGTCCCTCCACCTGGGGAGAAGAGGTGGGCCACGTATTGTACCCAGGCCTGAGGAGGGCTGGAAAAGCTGCTCTTCTCTAAAGGAAGAAAATCTCACCTTTGAAGTCCCATTTGTCCTTGCTGGTTAGGGGAGCACCCTAAGGATGGGAGACGGGGAAGTGACGTCACCTGGGAGGGTCACAGTTGCTTCTGGGATGGGATGTGTCCCAGGGCGCTGCCTCAGGATGTGTGGACCTGTACCAGGAAGAGGGGCTGCCAGAATCCTGGGTTCAGGGTTACTCAGACTTCCGGGATGAGGAAGAGGAAGGAAGAGGGAGATCAGCAGGGAGAAGGAAAAGCGGTGGGGGAAGGGGGGAGAGAAAGATGAGCAGGGAAAGGTGAGAAGAAGGGGGGAGTGGGAGGGAAGGAAGGAGGGAGGAAGTCTCAGGTCTGGAGCTGCAGCCTTCTGGCCACCCCATGTGCTCAGGACATCCTGTCCCCTGAGGAAGCCTGTTCAACATTTCCCTGATGCCTCCTCCCTCCATCACTGAGGTGGTGAAGAGGCAGAGGAGCCCGATCCCTGGGGGGCACAGCCCTGTAGACATGTTCCCTTCTGGGAACTGGGAGGACAGGCTGGATGGAGGGGACATTGAGAAGAGGTTTTAGCCCAGTTTTAGGGCCCTCCAATGGTAAGCCTCTGCCCTCTGTCTGCTGTCCCCTCCCTAGGCACCTGGGCCCGAGTGTGGGGCTGTGACGAGGTGCAGATGCTGGGGCGCCTGCCCCACTGTGGGGAGGCTTTCGCCGCCATGATGCACAGAGTGAACACCAGCAAGTGGTGTGAGCTGTCAGAGTTCATCGTGTGAGTGTCCCTGAGGGGCCCTCTTGGACCCCACCCTGGGGATGGCTTTCGAGGGGTGCTCCTGGGTGAATGACAGTTCAGTGGAAATGACTTAAAGCCATGGTGGGTGGGTCACAGCACATCTGATCCCCATAGTGAGACCCCAGGGTTCTGTCTGCAGCTGCTGGGCCCCAGGTCAGCTGCAGGGTCTGCGGGACAGCACTGGGAGGCAGGGTTCTTCCTCTTTAGTCCCTAGGATGCCCTCACGTGATGAAGGCCTGCAGGTCAGTGTGGTCCTGCCCATGTGCCATGCGCTTTTGGTCCTGGAGCAGCCAGGCTGTGTCCTCTGGGCACATCCAGGTGATGCTAAGACCAGGTCTCACTTTTTCGCCCAGGCTGGGTTCAAACTTGTGATCCTCCTGCCTCCGCATCCCAGAGTGCCAGGATGATAAGCCTGTACCACCAGGCCTCGCTGAGATCCCCTCTTGCCTCTACAGGTACTATGAGACTTTTAGCAATTGCACGGAGGAGGAGACATTGCGTGTGGGCTGCTATTGGCCAAACCCGCTGGCCCAGGGCTTTATCACTGGCATCCACAGGAAGTTCTTTTCCAACTGCACGGTGGATGTGGCCACCTGGGATGACCCCCCAGATGAGGTGCTTGTCCCGCTGATTGTGGTGCCCATCCTGCTGACAGTGGCCATGGCTGGTGTGGTGGTGTGGCGCAGCCAGCGTACCAGCCAGCTGCTGTGACGAAAGGCCAGGCCTGGTAAGCTGGGGGAATGTTTCCTGGGGTTGTGGGAGCTGGTGGCTGACCCTCTGTGGCTGTGTCCCACTGGTCATGGCAGACTCCTTCCCGTCTAGCTGATACGGTTCCTGGTGGCTGGCTAACTGGATGGCTGGGACTCGGTTCTCTACTCCTGATGACACCACTGGGAGAAGATGACCAGCTCAGTGGGGACACTGCCTGCCAGCACAGCCTTCCTGCCTCAGGACTCCTGCCTGGTAGAGTCTGATCAAGCTCTTCCCTGTCCCTGACCCCAACTCCTGACAGGACCCTGTTGTCTTAGTCTCTTCCCATCCCCGGGACATGACACCTGACAGCCACAGCCCGGAGGAGGAGGGGTTATACCAGCTCACGGTTTCAGAGATCTCTGCCCATGCCGAGCCAGCAAGCGCCAAGGCAGAGACTGCAGTGGCAGAGGGCCTAGGGGTGGAGGACAGCTGCTTACCCCATATTGGCCAGGAAGCAGAGAGACAGGATGAGTTGGGAACAGAGCATGACCTTCTAGGTCATGCCCAGTGATCTGTCTCCAATGAGGCCTCACCTCCTCACTGCCCTGAAAGCCACCCATGGATGCATCCATGGATGAGCACAGCACCCCTGATCCACACACAGGGGACTTCGGGGGATGCTTTGGATCAGAACCATGATACTTGCCCACCCTGGGACATCTGGAAGACAGTCTCTGCAGTGGAGCTAGGGCCTCCGGGAGGGAAGGCTGGGCTGGGGACAGAGTCAGGGTCCCCAGGAGCCATGTATGACCTGCTCCTCCACTCCCTTGTGGCTCTGGCAGTGGGGTGTAGAGATGGGTGGCCTCTTTCCTGGGGGGCTTCCTGATACAAGGCACCCCAGGTAGAGTCTCTACTTGTGTACTTGTGCCTTCTGTCAACTGTGTCTGTGCTGAGTAAAGTGTTCCCCCCCCCACCTGGTGTCCTTTGCTTTATGTCAGGGTACTCAGGGTTGCTTAGTGGGTTTCTGGGAATGGATGAGTTATTTGCACCCATGTGGCAGATGTAGTGTCACAGAATCTACGGGACACAAGGAAGTCAGGGCTCAGGGGCCCAAGAGCTGAGCCCTGGGGAGATAGCCTTACCATGTGGTCGCAGCCCTGTCCTGCTCTGATCTGTACCCTCCAAGGGACCCTGCTGGTGGGTTTTTGGGCAGGGGAGGCCATGGTTATGCTGGCCAGGCTGATACTGATCCTGGCTCCTGGGTGGTCTGTGACCTACAGACCATCTCTCTGTCCCAGTTTCAAGCACCCATGAGTGTGGGCAAAGAGCTGGGTGGGGCTGCCAGTGGGACAACTGTGCCCAGCACACATGGCCATGAGGGCAGGTGAAGTGGGTAGGACTGAGCTGGAAAAGGTCACAGAGTGTAACCAGATTTGGGGGCCAGCAGCCTGAGTATCCTTTGTTGCATTTGCTCGTGTTGACATTTGTATGTGTTATGTGTGGTGAGATAAACCAGAGTTGAGGCTCCATGGGGCAGGAGGCTGCCGAGGAGCCTGCTTTGGGCAGGCTCTGTGGGGTTGGGCTCCGGGACAGAATTCCCAGCTGGGGTGGCAGGCAGGTGTTGTCCTTGCCAAGTGTGTTGGGAGGCAGCTCGAATATTTTACCAGCCAAACTTCAATCTGGACGGGAGCCCCAGGGCCTCAGCAGGACAGGTGGGGTGTGGCTGCACGGGATGGGGGTCGCAGGTCAGAACCAGGTCCTCCCTGGGTGACCTTGCAGAGCCCCCTTAGCCTTTAGTGTCTCACAGGCTGGGTGGGAAGTAGACCTTCCCTCAGCTTTGCTCATGAGCAAGAGAAGGCAGGAAGTCAGGGTATTCTAGGAACTTCTTTGTCTAAGAAATCTCTTAAATTTTTTTTTTTTTTTCGGTCCTGGGAATGCAGCCCAGGGCCTTCACACTGAGCTCCATCCCCAGACCATTTTTATTTTTGATTTTTGAGACAGGATCTTACTAAATCTCTAAGTTGCCCAAGTTGGGCTTGAACGTGCGATCCTCCTGCCTCAGCCTCCCATAGTCTGGATTGACAGGCCTGGGCTACCAGGTCCAGCTTACAAGATTTGCTGTGTTAGGAGCATGCCTTTGGTGATTTCGTTCATCTCAGGATTTTATCTGAGTGTCTGAAAGCCTAGGGAACCCAAAAATAAAATTCAGTTAAAGTTAGATTTGCTCAGTTCAGATGTAGCTAAAAGAACTCAGGGCGAGGAGGATAATGAGTTAGAGCCATGGGCGAAGGGAGGGCCCTGGGGAGAGTGCTATCTCCTGGGGGACTCCAGAGCTTATCCAGAACTGTTCCAGAGGTAGAGAAAAACTGTGGACAAAGGCCCATCTCTGGGCCTCTGAGTACATCCTGGCACCACACTGACCAGCCTTCAGGGCCCCTGGAGGGGTCTGTGTTTGGGAGTCTGGGTCTGACCCGCTGTAGCATCTGGCCTTCCAGTGGACTGGTAAGGGGCCTGAGTTGCCATGGGAGTCACCTTCTGTCCTGTTAGGACACCCTCCATCTGCCTGGAATGTTCTCTGGCTGCTTTATTTGAGGGTTTTTCTGTAGACACACTCTCTGGCAGAGTTTTTCCCCCACTATTTTTATTAATATACATATGCAATACATAATGTTTACCATGGACTTGAGTGGCCAAGGAAAGAGGTTGACTGCTCTCAATAGAATGAGTCATCCTGTCCATTTGATTATTAAAGTCATTTTCTGCTGACATTACTTTTTGGTGAGCATTTATGTGGGACACAAATATCTTTACATCTTCTGCCCATGTGGTGGGGTCTATCGACATACCTCGTCCCCAAATATCTTTCTCACCAATCTTTCAGTTGTGTTCCTTCCATGTCCCAGACCAGCCAGCCAGACCATTTGCTACAGCCCACGAATCAGTATATAGTCACACATCTGGCCATTTCTTCTTCCAAGCAAAATGACCGACCAGATGTACTGCTAGAAGTTCTGCCCATTGTGAAGATTCTCCTTCACCACTGTCCTTCAGGGATGCCCCAGAGAGGGGCTGCAGTGCAGCAGCTGTCTGCTTCCTTGTGGTGCCTGCATAACGTGCAGGACCATCTGTAAACCAGGCCCCGCTCTTCTCTTCCTCTGTCAGCTGATCATAGGGTACCCCATGAAGCCATAGGTGCATGCTGGGGGACAGAGGGCAATATAGCAGGAGTAGGCACCATGGGTATATGAGCCACTTCTTCATGAAATTTACTTGTGTCTTCTGGAACTGCTCAGGCCTGGTCATGTACATACCACTTCCATTTGATATTAGACTGTTGCTGTGCACATCCAACTTTATCACTTGAAGGGTCAAGACAGCACCCCGTTCATTATGGGCAGCTCAGGTCTCATGGTAACCTGGTGTCCCATGGTCAAACGTTCAGTTTCCACTAAGGCCCAGTAGCAGGCCAGAAGCTGTTTCTCAAAGGGAGAGTAGTTATCTGCAGATGATGGCAGCACCTTGCTCCAAAATCCCAAGGGTCTCCGTTGCATTTCACCTATGGGAGCCTGGCAGAGGCTCCAAATATCATCCCTGTCTGTCACTGACACCTCAAGCACCATGGGCTCAGCTGGGTCGTATGGCCCAAGTGGCAGAGCGGCCTGAACAGCAGCCTGGACCTGCTGCAGAGCCTTCTCCTGTTCCAGGTGCCACTCAAAAGTAGCAGCTTTTCACATTACTCAGTAAATTGGTCGGAGTAACACACCCAGGTGGGAATATGTTGCCTCCCAAATCCAAAAAGACCTAGTAGGCTTTGTGCCTCTTTCTTAGATGTAGGAGGTGCCAGGTGTAATAATCTGTCCTTTACCTTAGAAGAAATGTCTCTGCACTCACCATACCACTGTACTGCTAAGAATTTTACTGAGGTTGAGGACCCTTGAATTTTGGTGGGATTTATTTCCCAGCCTCTGACATGCAAATGATTCACTAACAAGTCTAGAGTGGTTGCCACCTCTTGCTCATTGGGCCCACTTAGCATAATATCGTCAATATAGTGGACCACTGTTACATCCTGTGGAAAGGCAAAATGATCCAGATCCCTTAGGACTATGTTGTCACACAGGGCGGGAGAACTGATATGCCCTTGAGAAAGCACAGTAAAGGTATACTGTTGACCTTGCCAGCTAAAAATGCATTCCTTCTGATGGTCCTTATGGGTAGGTATGGAGAAAAATGTATTAGCCAAATCAATAGCTGCATACCAGGTACCAGGAGACGTGTTAATCTGTTCAAGTAAGGAGACGAGATCTGGTACAGCAGCTGCAATTGGAGTCACCACCTGATTAATTTACAATAACCCACTGTCGTCCTCCAAGATCCATCCATTTTCTGCACTGGTCAAATAGGAGAGTTGAGTGGGGATGTGGTGGGAACTACCACCCCTACATCCTTCAGGTCCTTGATGGTGGCACTAAGCTCCGCAATCTCTCTAGGGATACGATATTATTTCTGATTTACTATTTTCCTTGATAGAGACAATTCCAACAGCTTCCATTTGGCCTTTCCCACCATAATGGCCCTTACACCACAGGTTAGGGAACCAATGTGAGGATTCTGCCAAGTACTAAGGATATCTATCCCAATTATACTTTCTGGTATTGGGAAAATGACTATAGGATGAACTCGGAGACCTATGGGACCCACCGTGTGTTGGATCTTAGCTCATACTCTATTAATCACCTGGCTCCATAGACTCCTACCTTAACGGAAGGTCCACAATGATGTCTTTGATCTCCTGGTATTAGTGTTAACTCAGAGCCAGTGTCTAGTAGTCCCTGAAATGTCTGATCACTTCCCCTTTCCCAATGCACAGTTACTCTTGTGAAGGGCCGTAGGTCCCTTTGGGGAAGGATGGAAGTATTGATATTATAACTCTTTAGTAATGCTTAAGGGTCCCTCTTCAAGGGGACCTGGACTTCCCTTCATTCAAGGGGTCTGTAAAGTGGCTCAAGTCTGAAAATTGATTGAGGGAATGTGCTTCTCTATTGCTGTTGTTTGAGGTAGGTGTTTGCTTAGTTGTCCTAGAAATTTTTTTCTATATAAATCCAACAAAAATTTAGTAGGTTTCCCATCTATTTCACTTCTGGGTACACCATGACTGATGAGCCAGTGCCACAGGTCCACATGTGTCAGCCCATTCCGATCCCTGCTTTGCCTCTGCTGTTCATTATGATGAGTATGCCACCCTGCCTTTGGTGGTTAACTGTTGTCTCTTGGCCCCTGCCACCTCGAGATCCAATAAAACACATACCATTTAACTGTTGTAATTGTGTGGCTGCCATTTCCACCGTAAGGTTTGGCATGCAGAGAAGAGCGATGACCGGGCACTTTAAAGATGCTCGCGCTCTCCTCACCAGTCAGTTTCTTAAAGGCATGGTATAGGATACCTAGTCTGGACCCTCCCAATATGAATGAGTTGATTTCATCTGGAAGATCCATTCCAGCATTCCCATTACCCTAAGCCTTTGAATACTTTCCTCAACAGTGAACCAAGGAATATCAGGCATTTCCAGCTCACTCACAGCAGACCATCTTTTAATCCATATTTCCACCAACCAACCAAATAAACTATTAGTACCTTTTCTAACGTCATGAGCTATCACATTAAATCCTGACTCTCTGCTCAGTGGACCCATGTCAAGAAACTCAGACTGATCCAGGTGTATATTCCTTCCACCCTTGTCCCACACACTTAAAATCCACTCCCATACTTGTTCCCTGTACCCCTGCTTATAAGAATTAGAAAATTCAAGAAGTTCCTTGGAGGTGTATTGCACCTCCTCATAAGTGTTACTGTGGACCTCACCCGGGGCTTTTCGAGACTTAACTCTGTTTATCAGCCTAGAAGAAAAAGTAGATGGGTCCTCAGGCAGGTCCTGAAGAGCACCAGCATTGTCCTGCTTGGTAATTGCATCAGGGAGTTTCCTGACTGTCTCCATAGATAACACAGAATAAGTTTCTTCAGGTAGGAGTGGAGAAGTCAACAGCACAGAGGGCAGGGGTGGGGAAGCCTCTGCTGCTGAAGGTGGGGCTGCTGAAGGTGGGGGAATCCCTTCTTCTGGAAAAATAACCTCTTCAGCATTTATGGACCTCTCACTGTCTCCCTGCTCTTTCCACACACCTCTGTACCAATTGGCAGGGGTCCCAATCTTTCCCAATTAGTGCCCTCGCTTTAACTTTAGATACCCTTCTAGGCCAGGTATTGACCAGGTGCTGTAGTTCAGCTAATCTGATTATGAAGGCTTGAGCCTGATTTTCAACAACCTCAGCCCTATGGCTAAAGGAGAGAAGATTTTTCTCCAGAACACACTTAGACACGCTCAAAGAGACTATGTGTGCCTGGTGTCGGAAATCTGAATCTCTGAGCTCATTGTTCTCCTTCACTAGTTTGTCCAAAGATGCTAAGAGTAGCAAGCCAGCATCATCGTATTTTCTACTTTTCTAGAAGAATTCAAATATATGTAGAATTACCAAACGCATCACTCCTCACAAGTGGGGAGTCAGGATAATCAAAAGGACCCAGTACCTGTATCATTTCAAATAGTTCATACCATGGGTCATCAGTTCTCCCTACATTATTAGGAGGAGGGACCTCAGCAACCTTAGGTCTCATAAAACTAGGTAACCAATCCCAGAAATCACCAGATATCTTTGGGAAGACTATTGTTGTAATTCTGTCTCTGGAGAACCCCACTCCTAGTACCAAAATCTGTATTAGTTTATGTTCTTTCAAAAGGCAGAATTTACAGAAATTATAACAAAAAGAATCTATTTGGAAGGCTTACAAGTCTGAGGATAGAGATAGTCCAAGATGGCTGCCTGCACATGTGAGAGCTGGAGCGTCTGATGGCTGCTCAGCTGTGAAGTAGAACACCCATCTGGGACTGCAGGACAGCCAGTGAGAGTCTGCTGCGCATCTCAGTTGTTTGAAGAACAATGGCAAAGACTGGAGCCTGAAGATTGGCAACTGAAGATCAGCAATGGGCAGACAGGCACAAGTCGAGACTGGAATGAATCTGTGAAAAAGATCTGAGGTGTTTGGCAAGTTGGCATCCATAGACAATTGTGAAGGTGAGAGCTTTCCCAGAGGAAGAAGCTGTGACAATCTTTCTTCGATCTTCCTTTTATACCATTCAAGTTTGAGTTGGACCTCTCACATCTGGGTGGGTGCTCTTCCCTCATTCACTGGCCCAAAAATCACTCACACTCTAGTCCAGGCTGGTTCTCAATTCCCAATCTAGGCGTGGTTCCCAAACTCTAATCCAGGTGTGGTTCCGGATTGCCTCAAATTGATGTAATCTCTCCAATGGTCACAACATGTATATATGAAATTGACAAATTTCATATATAGGGGCTAGAGGAATGGCACAGCAGTTAGAGCACTTGACTAGCAAGCACAAGGCCCTGGGTTTGATTTCCCAGCATCACGTAAATCCAGGCATGGTGGGGGCACACCTGTAATCAATCTCAGCACTAGGGAGACTGAGGCAGGAGGATTGCCATGAGTCCAAGAACAGCCTGGTCTCTACAGTGAGTTCAGGACCAGCCTAGGCTACAAAAAAAAAAAAAAAGTTCAGGAATCAAGGGGTAGAGACAGGGATGATATCACTCGCCATCACTCCCAGCGACCCATTAACCAAATTTCTGCTTCCTGTCCCTGCAACCTCATGCTCTGCTGGCCTAGAAGTCCTTGGCCTCCTTATACCACGAAGCCATCTCAAAAAAAAAAAAAAAATAAGGAGTGGGGATGGAGCTCAATGTGTAGGCCTTGGGTTTGATTTCCAGTAACACCACCACCACCACCCAAAAAAAAAAAAAAAAAGTCCCAAAGTTTACTCTGCTGCATCCCAACAATTGTAGCTTGTTGGGATTTTATTTTCATTAAATCTGAGACCAATGGGCTGGGGTCAGAGCTCAGTAGTTATAGTGCTTACCTAGGAAGAGTGGGCTCTGGGTTTGATCCCCTACTACCATATAAGAGCTGTGCATGATGGCACACACCTGTAATCCTAGCACTTGGGAGGCTGAGGCAGGAGGACTGATGTGTTTGAGGCCAGCCTGAGCTCCATAGTGAATTCAGGACCGGCCTGGGCTACCGAGCAAGACTCTATCTCAAAAAAAAAAAAAAAAAAAAAAAAAAAAAAAAAAAAAAAAAAAAAAAAAAAAAAAAAAAAAAAATCCACAAGTCAGAGGAACACAGGCTAATTCTTGGTCTCAGCTTTATTTTATTTTATTTATTTTTTTTGTGACCATTTTACTCTGTAGTCCAGGCTTGTCCTGTATCAGCCCAAGCTGGCCTTGAATTCATGCAATCCTTCTGCTTCAGCCTTGGGGTGATGAGCCTGCAATCTGGTGGCAAATTGATTATATTGGGCCACTTCCACCATGGAAAGGACAATGTTTTGTCCTTACTGGGATAGATACTTACTCAGGCTATGGATTTTCCTTTCCTGCACATCATGCTTCTGCCAGACCTACCATTTGTGGACTTAGAGAATGCCTCATTCATCATCATGTATCCTGCACAGCATTGCATCTGACCAGGGAGCACATTTTACAGCTAAAGAAGTGCAGCAGTGGGCCCAAGCCCATGGAATTCACTGGTCTTACCATGTTCCCCATCATCCAGAAGCAGCTAGACTGATAGAACGATGGAATAGCCTTCTGAAGACACAATTACGGCGTCAGCTAGGTGGTCATACCTTGCAGGGTTGGGGCAAGGTTCTTCAGAAGGCTGTATGCTCTGAATCAGAGACCAATATGTGGTACTGTGTCTCCCCTAGCCAGGATTCACGGGTCTAGGAATCAAGGGGTGGAGACAGGGATGCTACCACTCACCATCACCCCCAGCGACCCATTAACAAAATTTCTGCTTTCTGTCCCTGCAACCTCATGTTCTGCAGGTCTAGAAGTCTTAGGTCCAGAAGCGGGAAGACTTGTACCAGAAGGGGCAGCAACAATTCCACTAAACTGGAAGCTGAGTCTTCCCCTTGGTCATTTTGGCCTCCTTGTATCACGGAACTAGCAAGTAAAAAAGGGAGTTACAGTGTTAGCAGGGGTGATTGATCCAGACTACCAAGGGGAAATTAGATTGATCCTCCATAATGGAGGCAAGGAAGATTATGTTTAGACTGCAGGGGATCCTTTAGGGCGCCTCTAGTCTTACTTTGTCTTGTTATTAAAGTCAATGGGAAATTGACATAACCCAATCTAGAGAAGATGACAAATGGTCCAGAACCTTCAGGAATGAAGGTATGGGTCACCCCGCCAGGGAAAGTGCCACGACCTGCTGAGGTGCTTGCTGAGGGTCAAGGAAATACAGAATGGGAAGTAGAAGAAGGTAGTTATAAATACCAGCTACGACCACATGATCAGTTTTTGAAACAAGGACTGTAATCAGATTTTTCTTTCATTATGTTTGTATATGTGTGTATATGTATGTATACACACATATACATATATATATTACATTATTATTGGAATTTATTAAGTTACACTCTAATGTTAAGCAATTGAATGTCAAGGGAATAGGTGTTCTCCAAAGAGGAACTTTGTTCTCTATTGTGGGGAGGAACTCGTTGCGTTTCCATTTGTACACAGTGCAGTTGTGCTATGTTAGATGTAATTACTACCTTGGCTACGGTACTTGGGAGTGAAGTA
The DNA here is from genome assembly GCA_004027205.1 of Ctenodactylus gundi. Classification (NCBI taxonomy): domain Eukaryota; kingdom Metazoa; phylum Chordata; class Mammalia; order Rodentia; family Ctenodactylidae; genus Ctenodactylus; species Ctenodactylus gundi. The sequence goes on from PVKB01000962.1 coordinate 79,729, forward strand.
TGGTTCAAGGTGTGTCTGATCGTCAAGTTGACAACAGGTGGACTGTGTCCATTGAAGGTTGTTAACTTGAGGGAATTAGGAACCACACCTCCATTAGGAATAGAATTTGTCAACCACCCTAGATTGGGGATCAAGAACCAGTCTTGATTAGAGTGTGAGTCATTTGTGGGCTGGCCAATGAGAGAAGAGCACCCACCCAGATGGGGGAGAGCCAACTGGAACTCCAATGGTATAAAAGGAAGGAAGAGTGAAGATTGTCACAGCTTCTCCCTCTGGGAAAGCTCTCGCCTTCTCAGTTGTCTATGGACGCTGACTTGCTACACGCTGCATATCATCAGCACAGATTCGCTCCAGTCTCAACTTGTGCCTGTCTGTCTGCCCATCACTGCTCTTCAGTCACCAATGTTCAGGCTCTGTCTTCACCTGAGATCTACAGCAGATTCTGACCTCACCGGCTGTTCTGCAGTCCCAGACGGGAGATCTACTTCACAGTTGAGCAGCCATCTTGGACCATGTCTATCCTTGGATTTGTAAGCCTTCCTGATAGAGCCCTTTTGTGATAAAATTTGTAAATTCTGTCTTTTGAAAGAACCCAAACTAATATACCTGGTAAGCCCTTAGGCAAGCGCTAAATAACCGAGTTCTATTTCCTAGCACCACCTAAGCCGGGCATGATGGTGCACACCAGTAATCCCAGCACTTGGGGGCTGAGACAGGAAGATTGCTGAGAGTCCAAGGCCAGCTTCGGCTCCATAGTAAGTTTGGGACTAGCCTGGGCTACAGAGTGAGACTCTGTCTCAAAAAAAGGAAAAAGTTTTTTTTTTTCAATTTCCAAATATTTGAATAAATTTCTAGCTATCTGATTGTGTATGTACTTTTCTGAGACAGGGTCTTGCTCTTAGTCCAGGCTGCTCCTGAGTTCCCACATGTAGCCCAGGCTGGTCTCAAACTCATGGCAATCCTACTGCCTCTGCCTCCCCTGTGCTGAGATCACAGGTGAGTATCATCACTCCCAGTTCAGGTGGTCCTGGGGCCTGGAACCCGCCTGCCCCACCCCATGCAGGGCAACACTCCCCTCTGAGCTGCATTCCTAGCCTTTCCCTGGGGGCGCTGCATCCAGCTGCAAACTTTTGAAAGTTACTGAATTTTGTTTTCGTCCTCAGGAAGGTGCCCTGCGTCCTTGGGAACATGTTTCTGTCGCTGCCGGGTGTCGTGTTCTATAAATATCTCCGGGCCGCGCTGAAGGATGGTGCGCAGGTCAGCTTTCTGTCGTCAGGGCCTGACACGCACATTTTAAAGGAGAGCGTTCTCAGCGGTTTTGGCCCCTGGTCAGCTGGGTCCATCCAGAAGGTCACGGTGGGGAGCTGTGGGGGCGGAGCTCAATGCCAAGGTACTAGCCAGAGTCAATCCCCAGCACCACCCCAGAAGGGAAGGGTGATGACTAGGGGAATTTTATACCTTTTCAAAGCACTGACAAAGCAAAATAACTAAACAGGGTTTTTCAGAAGCTTAGTGAGGGAAAGTAAAGACAAAGATCAGTGGCTGGGTTAGAGCACTTGCCTATTTATGTGCAGACTCTGGGTTCAAATCCCCAGCACTGCATAAAAATTAGCTGAGCGTTGTGGTGCATGCCTGTAATCCCAGCACTCAAAGAGGCTGGGCTACATAGCGAGTTCAGGGCCAGCCTGGCCTGTCTCAAAAAAAAAAAAAAAAAAAAAAAAGAAAAGAAAAGAAAAAAAAGAAAAAGAAAAAGAAAAAGAAAGAAAGAAAGAAGACGAAGACTTAAATCCCCTGAGGATGAACCCTCAGGGATGTCGGCGACATATGGTACCCTCAGACAGGGCCCAGGATGGACAGCAGGGGAGGTAGACAGCGCTGGCCACCTGTGCCAGGTCTAGATACGGGTGATTCTCTTGCAGCCAGAGCACTTGGAGTGTTTAAAAGTGTACACGTTTGGGATCAGATTGAATCTTAAATCTGTTCTCCACTCTTAATGAGCTGTGTGGGCTCAAGGTTGGTGCTTAGCCAGCCTGGGCCTCAGTTTCCTCCTCTGTAAAACAGCCGTAAAATAGCCTCTGCCCAGAGGTCAGCAGGATTCCAGGGCGCCAGAGCTCCTGGCAGGAAGAGCGCCTCCAGGGTGGGCGCTTTGTGTTCCAGGAAGCCCGGTCACCCTCGGGCAGATGTAATGTCGGGAAGTGCTTTAACTTTTGGCTACGGCTGCCAAGGCTGGACCCGGTGGTGCAGGTCTGTCACTCCATCAGTCTGGGAGGCTGAGGTAGGATGATCGAATGTTTGAACCCAGCCTGGGTGACTTTGAGACTTGGTGGGCCACTGCTGAAAAAAAAATAAAAAGAGTTAGGGATGTACCTCGCCTGAAGGCTCTGGTCCTGATCCCTCAGAACACACGCACGCACACGCACACTTTGAAAAGATCCAGTCCATCCCCACTTCATACCCTCCCTTCCTGCAGGCCCAACCCTGAAGCTGGCCCTGTCCTGTCACCCCCGCCCTCCGTGTCCTCCATGAAGCCACCTCTCACGCCCGCTTGGTGTCATGCACGCTGGTCCCAGGAGCCGTGGAGCTGGACAACACGCTCTGAGGGGAGGGGCGTGCAGAGCGGAGGACGGTGTCGAGTGTTCCGCCCCACGGGAGATGAGGCCGTGTGGGCGCTGCCGGATTACGGACCGTCGGGAGACGTGGACTCCCACAGCCTCATTCCGGGCTGATGGGCTCCCAACCCCTGCGGCAGGTGTCACGGTTTTCTGTGTTCTTGGTATTTGACTCACTTCCTTTCCTGGTTATTTGATTTGTTTTTCTGCCGTGCGGGAGGTCGGGCCCGGGCTTTCACACTGAGCCACAACCCCATTTTATTTATGTACTTATTGAGACAGCATCGCGTTCTGTAGTCCAGGCTGGCCCTGAACTCACTATGGAGCCCAGGCGGGCCTTGGACTCACCGCAGTCTTCCTACCTCAGCCTCCCGAGTGCTGGGTTTACAGGTGTGCCAATATGCTTGGCTTTGTGTGGTGCTGGGAAATCAAGTCCGGGCCTTGTGCTTGCAAGGCGAGTGCTTTCACCGCTGTGCCATTCCTCCAGCCCTTCCAGCCCATTTTAAAAACACTTTTATTAGAGTGTGTTTGTAATACACAATGATAATGATCAGCCTGAGAAACTGGTGTATTTACATATTGAATCTTGATCATTTTTACCTCCCTTTCCCCTCCCCCTCCTTAACCGTCCCTTTCCACAAAGTCTGTCGTCTTACTTTCTTCCATCTCTTACATTTTTATGGCTTGTTTTTCTCACATGAGAGGAACCATATGATATTTAATCTTCTGTATCTGATTCATGTTGCTAAGCGTAATGATTTTAAGGTGTATCCATTTTCCTAAAAATGATTCAAATTTCTTTGATCCCCAGTACATTTTAAGTTTTGATTTCTAGACAGGGTCTTGCTAAGTCCCTAAATTGCCCAGGTTGGGCTCCAACTTGCAATCTTCCCGCCTCAGCCTCCCGTAGTGCTGGGACGCAGGCACATGACCCATGCCCGGCCGAGAATGGACTCCCGGGTGGCCCGAGTGGCCGGCAGGACTTCCCTGCACCGCGACCTCCACCTCTACCAGTCTCCTCTTTCACTTGGGCATTCTGGCTCCTCTGTAAGCCAGGCCCACCCCACCTCCAGGCCCAGCAGAAGGCCTGCTCCCCTACCCGTGGCTTTCACCCTCCGTGCCAGAGCACGTGGGTGGCTATGCAGTAGGCCAGGGACACTCAGGGCTCAGCACCTGTGCCCAGGAGGGCCACCTGATATGTGGGATGTACACAGAGGACTTGGAATATAGAGTGCGCTCCTGTGATGTGCCTTTGGGGAGAAAAGTTCAGTGACTGGGAGCAGGACAGAGACCATGACGTCAGGACTCCAGGGAGGCCTCACCTGAGCATGCACTGTCACAGTGAGAGACCTCAGTGGACCAGGGCGAAGCCTCCAGGTATCTAGGACAGGAGGGAACAGAGAGTGCAAAGGCCCTGGGGCCAGATCAGGTCTGGCCTATTCACGGCGGCAGGAAGGACAGTGGTTGAGAGGAAGTGGGTAGGGGAGGGCAGAGGAGGGTCTGGAGGAAAGGGGAAGGACTAGTCACATAATAAATTGGATTTTTTGTTTGCTTGGATTTTTTTCAGTATTGGGAATTGGACACAGGAACTTTGCATAGAGCTATGCCCTTTCCTCATTAATGTACTTATTTATTTTTATTTATGAATGAGACAGGGCCTTGCTAAGTTGTTAAGTTGCCCAGGCTGGGCTCAAGCTTGTGATCCTGCCTCAGTTTCCTAGAGTGCTGGGATGACAGGCCTGCGTCATGGGCCTAGCTTCACTGGGGCTATTGAGGTTAATGCTGTCTGTGTTCCTGATGGCGGGTCTGGCCCCTGGCACATCTAGACTCAGAGGTGTGGGCAGGGCTCCTGGACCAGGCTGGGTTTGTGTGTGGAACCCCGTGGGCTGGCTGGGGTGAGGAAGAATCTGTGTCCCCACCATCTTAGTTACTTTCTTGTAACTTGGGACAGAACACTTGAGATCCACAGATAGGGGGGAAAAGATTTATTTTAGCTCACAATTTCGGAAGGGCACAGTCTGTTCACAGGTGGGCAGCTGGAACGTGCTGGAATCACATGGCAGGGCTCGGGCTGGGTCTGGAGCTGGAGTTGGCGCTGCAGACAGAGATCTTCACCACGAAGCAGAACCGAGACCAGTCTGGGAGGAAGGGCGGGCCCAGCACACGCCCATCCAGCGCAAGCCGCAAGCACCTGCCCCTTCCAGCCGGGCCCCACCTCCCAACACAGCATAGTACCACAGGTACATGAGACTTCAGGGGGCCACTCCAGATCCAGATTATGACACCCACTTAGGGGCCACCCTGCACCCACAGCCCCCTGGGAGCTACTTTCCTGGGGGAGGGGCCCTTTCTGTGGCTGTCATCCCAGGGACTGTACCTTGGTCCCTCTGTGGGTCAGAAGAGAGGCATGCCTCTTCTTCCCAGAGATGACAGTGGTTAGACATTGTCACCCTGTGGATGTGGCGCCTCGCGGTCGGTCAGTCATAGGGATATTCAAGAAGATTAGGTTCAGGAAGACAAATCTTCAGCCCGGATCGGTGGTAGGAGAATTGACAAGCTGCCTGTTTTTAAAAAACTGAGTAACAGATCCTAGCAGGCGTTCAGATAAGAATGCTAGCTAGGTAAGGGGGCCCAGGCCTGTCAACCCAGCACCCTGGGAGGCTGAGGCAGGAGGATCACACATTGGAGCCCAGCCTGGGCAATCTAGGGAGACCCTGTCTCAAAATCAAAACTAAAAATGATATATAAGATATGCACAGAAGACTTGGAATACAGAGTGTTCTATGAAAAATGAGCTGGGAATGGAGCTCAGTATGAAGGCCTTGATCCCTAGGACTTGATCCCTAGTAGTGAAAAAAAAAAAAAAGGAAAGAAAGAAGAGAGGGAAAAAAAAGTCCTCCAGTGCCGGGTGTGGCGCAGAGCGAAACAGGGCGCTTCCCAAAGCTTTGCGTTGCCACAGGGCCTATTCTTTAGGAGCAGTTCTGCGCGCTGGCCACGCGGGGGCACTGTTCGAGACGGGACCGGCAGGAATTGGACCCGCCGCCTGCCGCCCGCGCTCGCAGACACGGTTGCTAAGCTACGGAGAAGGCGCCGGGAGCTGCGATTTCATGCAGCCGGGAGTTCAAAGGAAAAGGATCCAAGAAGCCCAAAATATCCAGACTTTTAAAAGCACGAGTTCAAGAATATTACTGGTGCTCTAAACACACAGGTAAATTATACGGGGACTGCAAAAACATGATAACGAGTTTAAGAAGAGTACGCATCACGTCACGAGTCATCAGAGAGCTGATGAACAGATTTGGTCATTTTTACGTTAAAGATCGACCCCTCTTCCCCTTCCGGGTGCGACAGTGTGGGAAATCACTCACACGAAGCAAGTGCTTATTTCCTCCCGGCGAGCCGACGTAATTCGAATTTCCTAAGTTTCCCCTAGCTGTTTGGGGTCGGGGGGGTCACTTTGTGTGGAGAAGCCGTCAGTCCCAATCAGTTCTTGGAGGTGCTATGCTGGGGCCTCAGCCACTTCTCCGATGGGAATGAGGATGCCAGCCCCAGCACATGGCTTCCAAGGTCACCTTGAACAGCCAGATAATGAATCCCCAGCAATAGAGACCATCCTGATGGCAGAGCTTTGCTTTTCAGTCATCGTCTCCCTTTGTAGCCCAGGCTGGTCCTGAACTCACGGCAATTCTCCTGCCTCAGCCTCCCCTGTGCAGATATTACAGGGAGAGTGTTTTAAAGTGACGTCATCTCTTCCAGAGAGTGCTTTTGCTTCCATCAGAAGCAGGAGACCAACCTGAGGGAGGAGGGCAGGAGAGAAGAGGGGTCCAGGGACTAAGAGAACGGGGCTGGGGCCTGGTGGCATATCTCAGTGGTCAGAGCATTTGCCTGGCCAGCCCAAGGCCATGGGCTCCATTCCCCAGCACCACAGATGCACAGGTGCACGCCTGTCATCCTAGGGTACACCTCCACCCCATCCTGCAGCTAATGGAGACCTAACTTTCGACCCTGTGAGCTCTGCACTGAAAACTTGTAAAAACTCAAAAGCTGGTTTTGCAAGTGAACAATTCCTTCTCATCTTTTCTTTTTCTTTTGTGGTACTGGGGATCCAGTTCATAGCTTCATGCTGAGTGACACCCTGCCTTCAAGGTGGCCTTGCATGGTCATGCCTGATGCGGTGCCTGTTGGGTGCACAGACTTGCCTCTCCCAGCTCTGGCGGCAGTGACGTGTGCAGAGGGTCCTGCCACAGACTTTCGGGCTGAGATGATCTAAGGCTCATGTCAGAGGCTGCATGTGTCCTGGGCTGACCGCTCACTGGCTTGAGCAACAGAACTGTGCTGTCTCTCTGTCGTGGGAGACATCTGGCGTCAGGTGCCTGCAGGTCCCACGTTCCCTAGGGCCTCCACCTGCTTCCTTTCATGTCCGTGGTCATGCCTGTTTGGGTACCTGTGTCTCCCCGCTTCTTAGGGGACACGGTTCAGAAAAGCTTAGCCCCCCATGACCTCTTTTTACCTGACTTATCTCTCTCTCTTCTCTCTCTGGTGCTGGGAATGGAACTCAGAGCCTCCGTGCTAAGGCATATCTCCAACACATTTTTGATTCTGGTTTTGAGACAGGGTTTACCCCACTGAGCTGCCCAGGTGGAGCTCATGCTTGCCATAGAGTTTGCCGTAGCCTCTCAGGCCCTGGGATTGCAGGCCTGTGCCATGGTGCCTGGCTTCATTTTTATTTACTTATTTTATTTTATTTACTGCTTTCCACAGTGACTTCACCATTTTACAGTCCTGCTGATGTGCCAAGAGAGGGGACGCCTGCAGGGCCTCACAGGCACGTGCTTCCTGGACTGGGGCAGGCGCTGCTGTTGTGGACGTGAGGTGGGCCTGGCTGCAGAGGTTTGAAGCCCCTGACCACCCTTTCCCTGGCTCTGAAGGACAGTGGTGTCTTCTGAAGGCTGCCTTGCAGTCAGTGGCATTGAAATTGACAAAGCAAAAAGGGACAGAGACAAATGGTGTCAGGGCAGGGGACATGGCTACAGATCCCAGGGACAGTAAGAGAAAGCTGCACTTGAGGCTGCAGGGGTTAGATAAACTCCCCAGTCCAAACTGCTCCAGGCAGCAAGATCTAAAGCAAATAATTTGAATAACTATCAAGAAAATTGAACTCATAATTAAACATGAAAGTTCCCCAAATGGAAGTCTCACCAAGGAACTCTGCCATATACTTGAAGAATTCACACCAAATCAAAAGGTTTTTTTTTCAGGAATTAGTGGGTTGGCCAAGTACCCTGACCCCCAAACTTGACAAACATGATACTAATAAAGAACGCCAAAGGTCGGCCTCTTTTGTTATTTACTTTGGTGACAGGGTGCAGGGGAGGGTGTCTCATGTTTTAGGCCAGGCTGGTCTTGAACTGAGCCCATTATGTAGCCCAGGTTGGAGTCAAACTCAGGGTAGTTCTCCTGCCTCAGCTTCCCTAGTGCTGGGATCACAGGCCTGCACCACCACACCAGGCTCATTTTTATGTGGTGCTGGGGATCCAATCCAGGTCCCGGTGCACGCGAGGCAAGTGCCTAACTATCGAGTTTCGGCAGCCCCCCCACCTCAGCCCCTCTTTTGTTACCACAGGCACAAAAATCTGGAATGAAGTATTAGTGTCTAGAATTCTGCATTGTATAGAAAAAAACAGTACATGCTATGATCTAGGGAGGGTTGTTCCAGAAATTCAAAGCTGGTGTGGTATTTGAAAATTAATCCTCATAACCCATGGCATTAGCATCTAAACAGGAGGACATGAAGTGGTTCAGACTCAACTGAACAGCTCCTAACGATAAGCACCTGCGGTGAACTGGGAACTGAGATTTTTTTTTTTTTTTTTTGATATAATGGTCTCCTTCTGTAGCCTAGGCTGATCCTGAGCTCACTGTGTATCTCTCACAGTGGCCTTGAACTCGTCACAATCTTCCTGCCTCAACCAACACCCCCCCCCCCCCCAGAGAGATTCACCCAGGGGCAGGGTGTGGGTGTGTTTGTGAAAGACCCCAGGGGTTTTCTACTGCAATCTGGAATGAGGCAGTCACGGTAATGGACACTGTAGGCACTTCAGTACAGGAAGGGAAGGCAAAGTGTGAGGGGAAGAAGGGAAGAGCCATTTCACCTCCCTCTGTTAGTGATGTGATCCTCTTTTCTGAGAGTCCCAAGGCGTCTAAAGTCCACCCCTCCTGCCTGAGGGGTGCTGGGTATTGCGTCCCCATGAGCAAGTGACTACAGCACCCAATCACAATTCATCATAAGACCACAGTATATTGGACATCATCAGACCTGGGAAGCTTTTGTGGTTCAAAAGAAATCAATAGCCGGGCCTGGTGACTCAGGCCTGTCATCCCTGTACTCTGGGAGGCAGAGGCAGGAGGATCACAAGTTAGAGGCTGACCCTGGCAACTCAGTAAGTTAGCAAGATCTTGTCCCCAAATAAAACTTAAAACAAACCAAAAAGGGCTGGGGCTGGGGATGTGGTTCAGTGTGAAGGCCCTGGGCTTGTGAGGGCTCCAGCACCACACACACACACACACACACACACACACACACACACACACACACACACACACACTCATTATCAGTAAGAAAAGGAAGGGATGACAGATTGAGGAAAAGCCACTTGAATAGTATAGAAACAGGAAGCTGGAGGATTTGTAGGACAGGGAGAAATTTAGCGGCAGGCTGGGGAGTGGCGGGAGCGCTGCTGGGAACTCGGAGGCCGGCCTCCTGCCACCTCCTGGTCTGGCCGCAGGTTCTCAGGCCTCCGAAGGGGCAATGCCACAGGGGTTGGGGGTGGAGGGGTGGATCCTGGGACGTGTGAGTGCTCAGGAAACAGTCGCTGTGATCGCCATAACAATACATGCAGCACCTCGGGATCCCTGTGCATATTAAATATTCAGCAAGATTATTTATTATTCATCACTAATTCATCGTGTGGAGCCGAAGGGGAAAGTTAAGATGTGGCCATTTTCACCCCTTGATCACGGACAGAGAACACGCCTCACCCGCTGGGGCTGTATGGGCGCTTAGCACTTGCTGGGGGGCAGTGGATGGGCGGGGCTGTGGGTGGGAGGGGCTTCGGGTGGGTGGGGATCTGGGCGGGGCGGGTGAGAATCCTTTCGAAGGTTCTGTCAAGTTTTCTTCTTGGTGTAAGTCACTCCTGTGTCGCAGTCTGACCATCCTTCTTATATCCAACAGCAAATTCATTTTTATTGTTTCACTGACTCCTGAGTCCCAAGTAGGTTACTGTGTGACTGTCCTATTTACTTAAGGGAGGCGCCCAGGCCACAGCTTAGGAAGTGACAGGTTTTAGCCGTCCCAGGGCCGAGGGCTGTCATCCCAGCACTCTGGGAGGCTGAGTCAGGAGGATCGCAAGTTGGAGCCCAGCCTGACTTGGCAACTTAGTGAGACTCTGTCTCTAAATTGAATTAAAAAAAAAAATTTGGGCTGAGGATGTGGCCCAGTGAGCAGGCGCTGTGCTCGGTTCCCAGTAGCTCCACCATTACCAAAAAACAGTGGCATGTTTTAGACAATTCATCTGGCATCCTGTCCTTTAGACTAGCAGCTGTGGGCAGTACAGGAGGGCCATGTTCCCTACACAAAAGTGGCCCTACCCCACAGTGCAGTTAGGGAGGCCACCCAGGACCCCTTATGCCAGCTAGACAGGGAGCTCCGTGGAGCTGACCCTGAAGGCCCAGAAGGGGCAACCTCCAGTTCAGTGGGTGTTGAGTACCTGGACCCCTCCCCCCACCATTGTATTTTGGCTCGGTGCCCAGCTGGGGGCTCCATGCCAGATACCCCCAACCCCACTGAGAGGGGACACTGTCCCGTCCAGCTGGGCTGCAGTGCTGACCCAGCACCTTTGCCCAGTGGATGTCTGTTTCCCAGGTCTGGAGGCCAAGGTCTGGTCTTAAGGCGCCTCCGAGGTCAGTCTCCTGGGGGAACCCATGTCCCCAGGCAGGTGGTACCTTCTCAGTGTCCTCACAGGAGAGACCAGGCCTCAGCCTCTTTTCTAGGGGTGAGCAATCTGTGTGTAGTGGCTCCCCCCTTCACCTCCCAAAGATCAACAAGATTGTCACTTTGATGCCACCACCGTGGGAGTCAGGATTCCAGTGAAGGAATTTGGGGGGGGGGCGGTGGACAATGCCCAAACATTTGCTCCATGCTGGGCTGCTGCTGGGTGATACAAGGACAGAGACAGAGGAAGAGACACAAAGCGAGATTCAGTGACCCCTCCCACGTCATCCTGGGGGTGGCAGGGAGTGGGGCGGGGTTGGGGCCTTCTGTGCACCACCCGCTGTGGCGCTGGCATCCTTCAGGCTGGGACACAGATAGGACCTGGTGTTCTCGTCTCTGCCACATTCCCTGAGGCTGGAAGGGCATCGGGTGCTGACCCTCATCTTCCGCCTCTAGGAGCCTGTCCTTGCTGCGGGAGGCCGCCTCCTCCTCTCCCCTTCCTCCTCCTCTGTCTGTCCTTTGTCCCTCTGTCTCTGTCTCTTCCTTTTCTGCTTTGTTGTGTCCATCTGTGTCCTTCCTTGTCTCTCTTTGTGTGACATGCTGGACTCCTCTGCTAGTGTCTCTCTTTCTCTCTGTCTCTCCAGGGCTGCGGTCCTCTCTGCTTCCCCAACCCCACGGGGACTCATCTCTGGTCCAGGGTCCAGGCAGCCAGTGGGAGGAGCTCCTGGTGGCATCCTCCTGACTCCCTCCCTGAGTCCCTAGCACGGCCTGTGCCCAGACCTGCCCTTAGCACTCAGCTGACCAGGGCGAGTTTTCCAGGGGCCTTCACTGAACCCGGCCTCTGTTGCCCCTGCTGACCACTGGCCAGCTGCAGCCTTACCTGCCACTGGATGGGCGGGGGTTGGGCTTAAAGTCAGGGTTAGTGGCATGGACCGTCAGGGTCACAGTTTGAGTTAGGGCCTGGGTTAGGGTTAGGGTCGGAGTTACCGTCAAGATTATGGTAGGGGTCATGATCAGGGTTAGGGTTAGTGTCAGGGGTTAGGGTTAGGGTAAGGGTCAGAATCAGAGTCAGGGTCAGGGTCAAGGTTAGGGTTAGGGTTGGTGTCAGAATTAGGGTTGAGTCAGGGTCAAGAAAAGGGTTAGAAACAGTGTCTAGGCCTACTGCCACCTCCACGGCAGTAAAACATTAGACTTGGCTTCAGCTCTCCTGGACATCTTCCCCAAAGAGCTGAAGTCATCATTTCACAGTGGTCCATGGGTAGCCACGGCCCCAGCAGCATGACTCAAGACAGCAGCGTCCTGGAAGCAGCCTCAATGTCCCTCAGCAGCTGAGTGGATATAGATACACAGTGGAGCAGTAGTCAGCCACAAAGAAGGATAGAACTTACAGGGAGCCATTTGTAGGGAGTTGTACGCAAGTTCAGATCATCAAGCTAAGTGGAATGTCACACGCTTTATTTTACATGAGAAACCCAAAATGTAAATGCCTCGAAGGCAAAATAGAAGAGGGGTGATGGGAAACAACACGAAGGCAGCTGTGTGGAGAGGAGAGGGGTCTGGGGGTGGGGTCAGCAGAAGGGCGGGAGGAACAAGGGAAGTGAAAATGATTCAGACGCGACACGTGTTGGCGCCTTTCTTGGGATGAATGCAATCATCGCGCAGCGCCAGCATAGAACAATCAAAAATATTAAAAGAACAGAACAGAGGAGATGGTGTCTCGCTGCTGATTATTCAATCAACCAACTTTAAGAAATCTGAAATAATCTTCTTGGTAATAATCTGCTTTTTCTTTTTTCCTTCCTGACGATGAAGGGCAGGGTCTTCGCTGATGCTGGCGGCTGCTCCCGAGGCTGCTGCCTGGCCTGGCTCCGCGGGGGCTGGCTGCTGGCGAGGCTGGGGCGCCCCGACTTCGCGCGCAAGGGCCCTCCGAGTGCTGTCTCATTATGGGCAATGACAATTTCGGTGAAACGGTCTCGATTCCAAAGCTCTGCGGTGGGAAATTAAATTTGTTGGTTAATTAATTGAAGGAATGTAGCAACTTTTCAGTCGGGTCCGGGAGGGTGGTGTTGGTGTGGCGCGTGGAAATTAGCGATCTGTAGAATTACTCACCACGGAGCAGAGTCAAAACAAGAACATAAACATACTTACCAGCTCTTGGATGTGGGTGAGCGCCCAGGCTCTTGGAATGACGGTTCCGTAATTAACACGCTGGGGCCTCAGGAGAGGGAGCTCTCGGTGCGTGGGTTTATTTCAATAATAAATTCTCATTCACTGAACCTGTGCAATCCCTATGCTCCCCTCCCTTTTTGGTCTGTCTGGACAGTATTTTTAAATTTTTATTTTGTTTATTTCCTTTTGTGGTACCGGGGATGGAGCCCAGCCGGTGCTCTTAGCTCTACCTTCAGCCCATTTTTATTTTGTATTTTGAGACAGGTGTCACTAATTCACTAAGTTGCCCAGGCTGGGTTTGAACTTAGAGCCTACTGCCTCAGCCTCCCAAGTACTAGAATCACAGGTCTGCACCAATGGGCCTACTAGTGTAGAACGCGCCCTTGGGGAGCTTTTCTCTGTTAACAGTGGAAAGGACTATAAGCTTGCAATTACACGTTAAGATGTGAAAATCTGAGGCTAAGAATGTTTTACATGGTTGGCTTTGAAAGACAAGCATGGCCAAATGTTCCAAGTCTGTGAGGGGCTCCCAAATAAAAACAACATGGCTGATTATGATAATGAAATGCTAACTGTTTCACCTATTGATTGGCAAGCATTATAAAGGATGGGTAATCCCCATCCTATGGCGGGAGAGTGTCGGCCATGCCCTGTGCCGGAAGTGGAAATCGTTACATCTGTGAAAGCCACTTGGCAGTAAGTTGTACCAAATGTGTCTCAAAGGCCTTTGTCACTTCCCTAGGTGTCCCTGCAAAGGTGTTTTTCAGGTACTACTTTGCATGTGTTTAAAGGTATATGCAAGTACTTGGGAGGCTGAGACAGGAGTATTGAATTCAAGGCCAGCCAAGTCTCCTAGTGAGTTCAGGATCAGCCTGGAGTGAGACCCTGGGTCAGAAAAAAAAAAATTGTATGTAGCTGGCCTGGTGGTACAGTCTCAAAATCCCAGCATTCTGGGAGGCTGAGGCAGGAAGATGGCAAGTTTGAGCCCATCCTGCATAATTAGCAACTTACTGAGACAAAAATAACAAAAACAAAATATCAGCCCAAAACAGATGTTAAATTGTTCCAAAATGCCCTGGTTGAGTTTTTAACTGAGAACTCATTTCCTCAGTACAAATAGGAGGCTATAAATATTCAGAGAGAAAGCTCTTATTAATTTGAGCCTCTTTTAAAACCCCTTTAAATTGCTACTCGCTTAATTCCCCTAAATAAAAATAATTCTGAGAGAGACACCACTTTCGTTTATAAAACAAGAGTATAAAAACCGCCTCTGCAATCAAGGAATTGCTCTGTCTTTTGGACTTTTGCCCACAGCAATTTGATTTCAGTTTATTAGGTAAAAATAGTAAGAAAGCAAACTTACCATAGAGTTTTATTTTTCTAAATTTGTGCCTTCAATGAAACACAGAATATTTCAGCATGAATAACAGGTGTCAAAGATTTGAATAACTTAATTAACCATTGTAGTTTATAATTTTGGAGGCACATTACTAAGTTAAAATGGAAAAAAGTTAAACAACATTTAAAACTTTAGGATAGTGCCTTCTTTATTTCCTTTATCAGGGTTTTATAGTCTTGAGTTTCTTTCACCTTTTCAGTAAAGTTTATTTATTTTGTTTTTTGAGACAGGGTCTTCTTGTTCTGTAGCCTGGGGCTGGTCCTGAACTCACTATGTAACCCAGGCTGGCCTTGGATTTGGCAATCCACCTGCCTCAGCCTCCGAAGTGCTGGGATTATAGGCTTGTGTCACCATGCCTGGCTGTATGTGGTGCTGGGGAATTGAACCCAGGCCTTGTGTTAGCTAGGCAAGAGCTTTAACTGCTGTGCCATTCCTCAGTGAGGTTTATCCTTAAGTGATTTGTGTGTTTTGCTGCTCTTGTGAATGGATTTGTTTTCCTAATTTGCTTCCAGGTAGTTCATTGTCAGTGCGTAATGTGCCACCTGGTTTTGTATGTTGAGTTTGGGTCTTGCAGTTGGAACGTTAGTTCACCCATTTTTTTTTGAGTATTTAGACTTTTCTGTGTATAATTTCAGGTATCTGCCAACAGGCAGGTTTTACTTCCTCCAGTAAGTTTTGAAATCAGAAGGTGTGGTGGGTGCTGTACTTTTTTTTTTTTTGTATTGAGAATCATGCCTTTTGTGGTTGGGATCTGGAATATCTCCCAACGGTCTCATGGATTTTATAGGTTATCTGTGGAACCATTTACTATTAGAAGATGGGGGCCTGGTCTGGAGGGTGGAATATGGACATGTGGTGGAGGACAGGCATGTGGTAGGTTATGGATTACAGGTGTGTGGATTAAATTACAGGTGTATGATGAATTATAGATTACAGGCCTGTGGATTAGGCACTTAAACTTGGAAAGGATGGACCACTGAGGCTGGACCCAGAAGGGATGGATCACCAGGACAGGACCTGGAAGGGCATATGCTACTTCCTGCCTGCCTGCTTACGGGGCTTGGCTTCCTGTTTGCAATGCCATGAGGAGCTGCCACCACCTCTGCCTCTGCCACGTGCTTCTGTTGTTGCTGGCCATTCATGAACAGACAGACTGTGACTTTTGAAACTGTGAGATAAAATAAATCTTTCCTTCCTAGAGTTGTGGATGTTGGGTATTGAGTCACAGCAATGAAAAAAGTAACTAAGACAGTGCCCAGGGCCTTCACAATGAGCTGCAACACCAGCTTATTTTTATTTTTGTTTTGAGACAGGGTCTTGTTAAGTTGCCTAGGCTGGGCTAGAACTTGAGATCCTCCTGCCTCATCTTCCCAGAGTCCTGGAATTACCAGAATTATAACCCTGTGCCAGCAGACCTGACTTTTTTTCTCTCTTCATTCTTTTCAGGATTATTTTAGGCCATTCAGCACCATTTGCAACTCCATATAAATTTTGAGACTGGATTTTTTAGGCCTTTATAAAAAGCTACCTAGAGATTTTTATGAGGCTTGACCTGAAACTTCACATCTCTGGGAAAAGTCTTCTTTCTTTACAGAAAGTCTTTATGCCAGTGAACACAAGATGTCCTTCGATTAATGTGGGAACTAGTTAACTT
This sequence comes from Ctenodactylus gundi, assembly GCA_004027205.1. Taxonomy (NCBI): domain Eukaryota; kingdom Metazoa; phylum Chordata; class Mammalia; order Rodentia; family Ctenodactylidae; genus Ctenodactylus; species Ctenodactylus gundi. The sequence continues at coordinate 95,550 of PVKB01000962.1, forward strand.
CCTGTAGACATATTTTAAAATTTACATTTGCTTCTTGTTGGTGAAGGTGGCTCCTGAAAAGGGCCCAGGGCCCAGGTCAGTGGTTGAGTGCTGGCCCATCATGTGCAAGGCTCTGAGTTCCATTTCCCAGCACCACATAAAGATTAGCAGGGCATGGTGGCACACTCCTGTAATTCCAGTGCTGGGGAGGCTGAGGCAGGAGGATTGCCAGGAGTTTGAGGCCATCCTCGACTACATAGTGAGCTGAGGATCAGCCCAGAATACAGAGCGAGACCCTGTCTCAAAAAAAGAAAGTATTTCTTCCCTTGGTACTACTGTGACTAGAATTGTTCTATGATTTCCTGATTAATATTTAGCACCAGTGTGTGGAAATATGATGAGTTTTTGTGCTTTGAGTTTTTGTATTCTGGACTTTGCTGAGCTTGTCTGGCAGCTCCCATAGTTTGTGTGTGCATGTGGGTGTGTGTGCATACACTGTGCATTTGTGTGCAACATCTTCAGGCTTTCCTGAAAACAAAGATGTAAGGACGTCTTCCTTCATGGTAGAGAGCTGTCCTTCTCTCCATTGGTGCTCTGGCTGGGTGGGGAGACTGAGGGGTCACTGTGGCCTTTGGAGGAACCTCGGAGTCCTTTCCCACAGAGGACTAACTTGGCAGTGGGGTGCTCCTTGAACCCCATATTAGCCTTTATTATATGTCCTTCTACTGACACGTTGTGGGCTGTTGCTGTCTGAGTGGTTTTGGATATGACCGACTGCCTTCGGCTTGCCTAGGTGATGGTGGCCTTTCCTTCATCCTGGAACATAGGCAACACACTGGCTTGCTTCTGTGGGGTCCCTCTCCCTCCCATGTGGGGCTGTGGCCTAGCTGGGATGGATGCGGGGTACATATTCCTCCTCTGGGAGCCTGGCTCTGGCTTCGTAGCTGTTGCTGAGGTCTAGAGCATCTCTAGAGCTTCCTATTTCAGCTAGTAGTAGCCACGCCTGGGACAGATACTGCCACTGTGCACAGCATGGCGTTTCCTTTTCCAGTGTCTGTACCTGGCGCTGCCGGCTGGGCGATGCTGGCCTCCTGGAACTCACCAGGGAGGCCTCTCTCCTCTTCTGTCTGTGGGGTGAGTCCAAGAGAAAAGGCCTCCACCAGTTCCCTTTTGATCCTTCTAATCTCGCCTGCTCCTGCGGCATCACACAGCAGAGGAGGAGACCCAGGACCCCGTGTGGGCTGCGACAGGTGCACTGGGCCCCCAGGGCCCTCTGTGCTCCCTGAGCCCTGCTTCCTCCTCATGGGGCCTCAGCCACTTCTCCTGAACCCACGGTCCTTTTGAAGTGTGGATCTTTGCTCAACTAGGTGCTACACCCCTTCACAGATCGGCCAGCCAGCCAGCCAGCTGGCTGCTGGCTCCACTGACCCCAGAGGATGGTTCTTCCTGGGTCACAGTGAGTGGAAAGGGAGAGGTAGGAGGTTGGGAGGGCCCTGGGGCTCTGGGCTCTATGTTGTGTTTTGGGGGAGGGTGCATGGAGTTGAAACCAGGGCCTTTACTATGAGCTGCATCTCAGCTCTTTAAAAAAAATTTTTTTTTGAGACAGGATATCACTAGGTTGCTCTGTTGTCCAGGCTGGGTTTGAACTTGCCATCCTCATACCTCAGCCTCTCAGAGTGTTGGGATGACAGGATGTGCCTGGGCCTGGCTACTTTGTGTTTTCTGTGTGAAGAGGTGTGTGGTCATCCTGGGCTCCTCCCTCTGCCTTCTCTTTTCCTGGAGGTAGTGGATTCCAGGATAGCATGTGCTGCCCAATAGACCAGAAGGCTGGGCCGCCATCTTGTCACCTTCTTGTCACTGGGCTGCCAACACCACAATTTATTTATTTATTTTTCTTTTTTTGAGACAAGGTCTCACTCTGTAGCCCAGACTAGTCCTGACCTAACTGGTATAGCCCAGCCTGGCTTTGGACTCAGAGCAATCCACCTGCCTCAGCCTCCTGAGTGCTGGGATTACAGGTGTGTGCCACATGCCCAGCTTTATGTGGTGCTGGGGAATCGAACTCAGGGCCTTGTGCTTGCAAGGAAAGTACTTTAACCTCTGTGCCATTACTCCAGCCCCAAAACTGCAATTTAAAGAAAATGGTTGGCTTGGCTCATGGTTTCAGTGGGCTCAGTCTATGGCTGGTCAACTCCAAGACACAAACAACACAGTGGAGGGCCTGGCAGAGGACCGCTGCTCACCCTATGATGGCCAGGAGGCAGAGAGAGGGAGGAGGAGCTGGGGACAGGAATGCATCCTTCCAGGTGGCACCTCTCGATGAACCATCTCTCTAACCAGGTCTCACCTCCTCACAGTACAAAAACCCACCCACGATGGACCCACAGATGAGCACAGGGCCCTGTGATTCAGTCCTTTCTGCACAAGGGGGACGCTAGGGATATCTTGTACCTGAACCATAACAGCCACAGACAAGGATTGCCCTAAAGCTGCAATCCCACCCCTCCTTGGCTCAGGTTCATCTCAAACATTAGGTTGTTTTACACTTTCTCAAGTCATGAGGTCCCATCAAAATTTCCCCCATTATTGTGGTTTGGACCTGTAATGTCCCCCAAAAGTCTCATGTGTTTAGATGTTAGGGATCATCCATGGAACCATGTGCTGTTAGGAGATTAGGGCCTGGTCTGGAGGGTGGATAAGACTACAGATGTGTGGCAGATTGTAGATTGTAGGTGTGTGGATTGGATTATAGGTGTGAGTGGGGGCTTAAACCGGGAAGCGGTGGAACACTGAGACTGGACCCAAAAGGGGCAGATCAGTAGGATGCAACCTGGAGAGACCTGTGCTCCTTCCTGCCTTCCTCTGGACTTGACTTGGCTTGCTGTTTGCAATGTTGTGAGGAGCAGCCTCTTCCTCTGCCATGTCCCTCCACTGTTGTCCGCTGCCCGTGAACAAACTGACCTTCTGAAATTGAGCTAAAATAAACTCTTCCTCCTTTAAACTGTGTATGTTGTCACAGCAATGAAAAAGTAACCAAGACAGAAAATGTTACAAGAGAAGTGGGGCTGTTGCTGTGACTTTACCTAACCATATGTTTTGGAAGCCTTTGGAACTGGTTTGCGGGAGGAGTTTGGAAATGTTTTAGGAAGCCGGCTGGAGAAGCCTTGGACAGCTCTGAGCCGAGCTTGATAGGAGATTACAGTCAGCGCTCAGAAGACCAGAATGCTGATAGAAGTGTGGATTGGAAAGGCCAGGCTCAAGAAGTTTCAGATGGGAAGGAGGACTGTATTGGCAGGTGGTCTAAAATTCATGAGTACTGGTAGAAAGTTCAGCAGTATTTTGCCCTTGTCCAGAGACTTTTTAAGGGCAGAGGACTGCTTAATCTGGTGGAGGAAATCTCAAGGCAGCCCAATATTCAGGCTGCTACTTGGGTGCCATTTGCAGCTTTTAGCCAACTCTATAGTGAAAGGGAGGAGAAAACATCAGAGAAAAACAGATGTGAAAAGTTTGCAGTCACCATGGTATACTATGCAGCCATAAAGAAAGACAGATATAAAGCTTTTGAACAAAAGTGGGGCTATCTTGAGCCAATAATGCTTAGGGAAATGACCAAGCACAAAAGACGGAGTATAGATGGGTGTCCCTCTTATGAAATGCACAAAAATAATGATATAAAATGTCCCAACATGAATGACAGAGTAGAAAGAGAAGCAACGGTTAGTTAGGAAAGGAGTGAACCTCTGAGAAAGTGACAGGCATAGACCCTCACTGATTCCCCAAGCCCCATGTCTCTAATGTGTTATAGAATTTGGAATTTGTGTATTTACAAAAAAAAATAATAAATTGAAAAAGGGAAAGCTTTTAGTGCCAGAATAAAATGGTCTGCAGTGGGGGACCAAAGAGCACAGGGAAGTTAAAGACATCAGCATTCAAAAGAAGCCAGGTACTTGGAATCAGGACTGTAAGAAAGAGGTCATGAGAGTGTCTCAGGAATCAACGAGATCCCACCCTTTACAAGTTAAAGAGTGCAAAGGCAAAAGATCTTGTTGTGTGAAGAGTACCCCAGGGTTCCCTGTAGGGCCAAAGAGGGAAGGGTTTGCCAGAGCTCAGCTCCCTGGAGTTCAGCAATCCAGGCACTCAGAAGCTGCTGCAGCCATGGCAAAGGGGCCAGGCTACTGCTCAAGCCAGCAGTAGACCTTGGTGATGTCCATGTGGTCCTGTCTTTACAGACATACAAAATGCAGGAGTTGTGGGATCATGGAGGCTTCCACTCAGATTTCAGAGGAAGGCTTTGGATGCCAGGCACAGTGTACCCCTGGGGGGGGGGGCGGGCAGTGTGTGATGTTGTGAAGGAGAAGCCTAAGGTGTAATGGAGACCTTGAAAATTTGGAGAAGCCAGGAGCATGGATCTTCAGCTGAGAAAGCTGCGGGTTGTCAGCAGATTCAGCCCAAAGGAGGGAAGATGGAGATTGCAGCCTGTGGCCATGCTGTAGGGGCGGGGCTGCCCAAGCTGCCATCACAGCTTACCCAGGTGATGGAGACAGAGCTGTAGGAGCTAACCCTTGCCCTGCTGGGTTCAGAAATTGTTTTGGCCTGGTAACTTTCGGTCCTCTTATTCCTCCCTTTTGGAATGGGCATGGTTACCCTGTGCCATTGTATGTTGGAGGAATTTAACCTTCGTTTGATTCTCACAGGTGCTCATGGCTGGGAGTCTGCCTTGCACCTCAGTGGGAACTTTGGATTTGGACTTTTTAGCAGCGCTGGGCGAGCTAAGACTTTGGCTACTCTTAGAGAAGGACTAAATGCACTTTGCATGAGGAGATGGACATGAGTCTTTTGGGGCCAGAGGCAGAATATTGTGGTTTGGATCTGGAATATCCCCCCAAAATCTTATGTATTTGGACGTTATGGATTGCCTATGGATTTATGTACCATTAGGAGACTGGGGCCTGGTCTGGAGTGGTGGATAAGATTATGGGTGTGTAACAGATTGTAGATTACAGATATTTGGATTGGATGACATATGTTCAGTGGGAGCTTAAATCTGGAAGGGGTAGAGCACTGAGGCTGGACCCAGGAGGAGTGGGTCACTGGCATGGAACTTGGAAGGATATATTCTGTTTCCTGTCTTCCTTTGGGAATTTGACTTGACTGGATTGGACTTGACTTGGCTTCCTGTTTGTAATGTCATGAGAAGTTGCCCCCACCTCCACTTCTGCCATGTGCTTCCACTATTGCTGGATGTCCCTGAGTGGACTGTGACCTTCAGAAACTGTGAACTAAAATAAACCTTTCCTCCTCCTAAATTGCGGATGTTGAGTCACAGCAATAAAAAAGTAACTAAGACACCCATAGATTGTATCTTGAGAGATTTGTCCAGATCCGCACAGATCTTTCAGACACTTGGCCTATCTTGAGTGGTCTTGCTCCCTGATATCTGGTTTGGGGAACCCCTCTTTTGTGACAAATATAGTGGGAAAGACATGGCTGGGGCAGAGAGAGCTTGGTGGGTACCAGTAGGGTTCCTGCTCCAGGTCAGGACAGATCCCCAGTGCCCTGCAGAGGTGACAGGACACTGTGGGGACCTGGAGAGTGCTGGACTCCAGGAACACTGCTCTACTCCACTCTTTAGGATGCCTGTCTCAGTTACTTGGTCATTGTTGTGACTTGATACCCAACATTCACAACATTAGGGAGGAAGGATTTATTTTAGTTCACTATTTCAGAGGGTCTTGGTTCATTTATGGGCAGCTGGAGGTGGTAGAAACATGTGATGGGGCTGGAGCCAAAGAAAGAGCCCTGCATGGCATGGCAGAACAGAGCCAGATCGGGAGGAAGGGGAGAAGCAGCACACCCCCCAGGTCAAGCCCCAAACACCTGCCCCTTCCAGCCAGGTCCCCCTCCCACAGTACACAGTATCCACAGGTATGTGAGGCTTTCGGGGGACACTCCAGATTTGAGGCATGACAATGATCTAGTCTTTCAGCAAGGACTACAACAGCCTGCTCCAAAAACATTTATAGGACTCAAGGGATTATTAATTCAAAGAAAATTCAAGCAGTAGTGTAAGCTTGGCCTGTCATCCCAGCACTCTGGGAGGCTGAGGCAAGAGGATCGCAAATTTGAGCCCAGTCTGACTGGGGATGGAGCTCAGTGCTGGGCTTGGTCCCCAGTACTACAAAAAATAAAAATAAAAATAAAAAAACACAGCAAAACAAAAGAAATATGTAGTTGCCTGTGCTCCAAGTTAAAAAAAAAACAAACCCTTCAATTTCCTGCTAGTTTCTCCTGCACTGCATCCCCAGTTCACGCATAGGGAGCCATGTGGCTGGGTTGATCACCAGGGCCAAGTGCGGTGGGGAAGCAGGCACACTGGCGGAGCCGCCTCCTGTGCTGCGGGGTGCCTGGCTCTTCCCGGGTGCAGTTCTGCTGCACGCTGAGCTTTGCGAAACGTGCAGCGCATGAGTATTTTTAGATTTCCCTCCACGCACATGGAGCTGGCTGAGCCCAGGGCTGGACTGGGGCATGCCCTGTGCTCAGCTCTCTGAGCCTTTCCCCTAGCAGATGCTCTCCTCTTACACTCAACACACTCCCCACACGTTTGTGTAGTTTCTGCAGTTTTTTTTTTTTTTTTTGAATAATTTGTAGTCCAGGTTGGTCCTGAGCGGTCTACATAGACCAGGCTGGCCTAGAATTCATGCCAATCCTCTTGCCTCAGCCATCTGAGTGCTGGAATTACAGGTGTGTGCCACCATGCCCAGTTAATTCTTTATGGGGTGCTGGGGAATCGAATCCTAGGACTTGTGCATCATGGTCAAGTGCTCTGATCGTGCAGGTACACCCTAAACCCAGGGCCCAGATAGCTTGTTCAATACCAGCCTATTGACAGATATTGCTCTGAACATACAGTTCTATTTACTTATTTAATACATTTATTTATTGTTGTGGTACCAGAGTCTAGATCCTTTGCGCTGAGCCACATCTTAGGTCACATATATATTTATTTATTTTGAGAAAGAGTCTCACTGAGTTGCTGATTGCCTAAGCTCAGTTTGCAATTGCAGTCCTCCTGCCTCAGCCTCTCAGAAGGCTGGGGACACACATGCAGCTCTGTGAGATTAACATGTAAATCAGTGACTTGGGGCAAAGCAGATGAGCCCCACCAGGTGGGTAGGCCTCAGGAGAAAAGGCTGTGCCCCAATCCTCACCCCTGAGGAAGAATTAATTCTGTGTCCAAACTGATTGGCCTGAAGCTGCAGCCTGGGCTTTCCCTGGTCTCCAGCCAGCCAGCTTACTCCGCAGATCTCAGGCTTGCCAGCCACACAATAGCCTGAGCCAGTTCCTTAACACAAATCTCTCTAGACATATGCACATCCTGTTGGCTCTGTTTTCCTGTTAAAACCCTAATATAGCAGGAAAAATCTTATTAGACTGTTTGAGCTTCAGGGTAATGAGAGTCCCACCACTGGGATGAATACCTGCGGAAGTCTGTGTCAGCTAATGGGGTCAGAGGTTTCAGCCAGGGCTGCTTAGCCCTGTTACTTTGGGCCCATGCTGGGCAGCCCATCGTGGCAGGAGTGTGTGGTGGAGCAAGACGCTCGCTATCTGATGGCTGGAAAGCAGAGATGGGGTAACTTGAGGTTCCACCATTCCTGCTCATGGTTCACCCTGTTGATTTAACGCCTGGCTCCGCCTTCATAACTTCTCTTCCTCCCTAGGCCATACCCCTGATGAAGTAACTTCCTCCTCCCAGGCCCCACCCTCAACATTTCACTTCCTCCCTAGACCACATCCCTGGTGATGCAACTTCCTTCTGCTAAGCCCCACCTCCTAAAGGCTCCACCACCTCCCAGTGGACACTTCAGGTCCAAGCTATAACAAATTTCTTAGTTCTTCCCTGTTAAGAGTAGAGGACTTCCCCCTTACTGGGATAAAGTGTTCAACACCTACTACTTAAAGGAGGAGAAGTTTATTTTGACTCACGGTTTCAGAGGCCTCAGTCTGTGCCTGATGGCTGGCTCGGATGGTGGAGGGCCTGGCGGAGTGCTGCTGCACAGCCTATAGCAGCAGGCAGGGAGCAGAGAGAGAAGGGAGGAGCCAGGGATGAGAACACACCTTTCTGGGGCACACCTTGACCAGGCCACACCTTGTAACAGCACAGAAAGTCACCCATGGAAGAATCTGCTGATGAGCACAGTGTCCACACTGCCACACATGGGGCTGTGGGAGATGTTTCAGATCTAAACCATAATAAGCAGAAACTTATGGACTGTGGAATCCTGAGGCCTGGCAGGGAACAGATCATGGGTGAGTGTGGGATGAGTAACAACAGGTGAGTCCAGACCTTGACCTGAGACATGGCTGTGCCGGGGCATGTCTGGGGCCTCCTGAAGCCCGAGCTGGCATACGATGCCCTGTCCCTGTGGGATGCAGGAGACTGTATGTGGGCCACTCACCTCTGCACAAGCAGCACTCCCCATGGTCCTCCAGCCAGGCCAGGAAGGCCCCCTGTGTACCCCCTTTTCTCATGCTACGGTGCTGGTTCCAAGAAAGCCCTGCCTGGGAGTTCCTAGTGTGGACTAGTGACTCCACTTGGGTCAGGGTGGCTAAGTGGGTGGCTGGTGCCACTAAGAGTCATTAGCCCTTAAAACCCCGAGAGTGTAGTGCAAAGGGCAGCCGCAAGCTCCTGAGATCTTCAGAGACCTGCAGAGAGCAGAGGAGGAGCCCTCCTGTGGAAGAGCTTCAGTGAGCTGCCCTAAGGAGGCAGTGAGTCCTCACTGCTGAGGAGCCAGCAGGGGTGGCTGGGACCCTCCGGGAGCTGTGACACTGAACAATAACACTAGGACCTGAAGGGCTCTGGCACTCAAAGCTTGGAGCTGTCCCACTACGGGTGCTGCACTTGGGAAATCTGTGATTTGTATTTCGATTGAGCAAGAGACTCCATGGGCAATTGGTGACAAGGACAGCCCTTCCTTTCTCCTCTTAGACCACAGGGGCAGCTTCCTCTGGTGGCCACCTGTGGCCCTGGGAAAGGGCTGATGGAACTCCTGGGTGCGAGGCACAGGAGGGTGTGGGGGGCGGGACCCTGCTGCTGGATCTCTCACCTTTCTGCCCAGGATGGCAGTGGGAAGTTCTAGGCCACAACCTTGGCTTGCGGTAACATTTTCATATTTCACTGGACCCTCGCACGAGTCCTATGTGGTTCACACACAAGGCAATTGAGAGGTTAATTAACAAACTTTTGAGGACATCATACCGGCATGTCTGCTGAATGACCTCAGCCCTCTTACCTACTCTGTGTTGTTGGGATTCCCCTGTCATTGTCGCTAAACCCTGTCACCACTGGGTCCCACATGAGACTCACCCATGTGTGACCTTGCATTTCCCCGAAACCTTGTGCTTCATGGTAAATCCCTTGGGTACAACGCTGTGGAGTGAACAGACCATCTGCCACAGGAGGCCTCTGAGCCCTGCATCCTGTGGTCAGAGTTGGAACCACAGATCACCGGGAGGTGGGCGGTTGATTTAGTTACTTCTTTGTTGTTGGGACGAAAGACTTGACACCCACAATTTAAGGAAGGAAAGATTTATTTGGCCCACAGTTTCAGAAGGCCTCACAGTCCATTCATGGGCAGCTGGCAGCCGTGAAGGCCCATGGTGGAGGCGGGGTGCTGCTCCAGCATTGCAGGCAGAAGAAGCCAGGTGAAGTGGGAGCCCAGGAGGCCTGGAGACTCAGGTGAGCCCAGAGCTTTCCCAGGAGGAAGCTGTAACCATGTTTCTTCTTCCTTCTTTTATTTAGTTTAAGCTGCCAGTTGCCCCGCTCTCCAGAGTGGGTGACCCTCCCTCATTTCCTGGTTCTCAAGTAGATAACAAATACCTCAGAAACACTCATGCCTGCCTTTGGTTTAGGATTTGCAGCTTGGCTGTGCAGGTGGCCATCTGTCTTTTTCATCCTTTGTTCCTCTGGAACAATTTTTCTTTGGTAAAGTTGTCAAGGGACCTGGAAGAGAGGGAGAGTACTGCTTGGGAGCATGCACAGAGCTTTTGCAGGAAGGCCTGGTCCTGAGGGATGTAGGGACGTGTGAGTCAGGGCAGAGGGGACGGCTAGTAAGGGCCAAGAGGGCTTGGGGACTGCTTGGTCACTTGCTGGGATGGTGGCAGCCTGCCGGGAGCTCAGCCAGTGTCATCACTCCACACTGAGCTGTCCCCTGCATGGTCCCGAAGGGACCCAGAAAGTACACCGAGGTCTGTGGTTTGGTTGCAAAGATCCCTGGGAATTTTCTCACCTGGCATGTTTGAGTGAGCCTCTCAGGAACTTTCTGGGCAGAGAGCCATCCCCAAGCCCACCCAGGGACGTGGGGCTGGACTCCACCCCAGCACATGGAGAGGGACACTCTGAATATCAATGTTTCCAATGATCATAACCACAGGAGCACAGGGGCAGGGAGGACGATGGATCCCGCCTGCGTTCCCTTGTCGTATCTCTTACTACGACATTCTTTTCCTGAGTCTTTAGGCTTCGAGGTTGTCTGAGTTTTCTGGGGTAGTTTTGATGACCCACTACAAACTGGGTGTTTTCAAAGAATAGAAACTTGCCGAGCCTTTGGGTATGGGCCTGTTACCCCAGCATTCTGGGAAGCTGAGGTAGGAGGATGGCAAGTTTGAGCCCAGCCTGGGCAATTTAGCAAGATCTTGTCTCCAAATCAAAAGTAAAAATAAGCTGGGGTTGTAGCTCAGTGCAGACTCTGGGCCCTGCCCCCAGTACACAAACAAAAACTTATCTCCTGAGGTCAAGATCAAGCTGTAGGCAGGGTCATGTTCCCCACTAAAGGCCTCCCATTGGGGGAGGGGCCTGCCACACCTTTCAGCTCATGGTGACCTTTGCTCCTCTGCGTCTGCATGCTTCTCTCCAGGCTGTACATCATCTTGTCCCCTGCATCTCTGCAGGACCCTCAGCCACTAGATCAGGGCCCACCTTAGGGTGTCATCTTAGCTGTGTGTGCAAAGATCCTAGTTTCCAACTCACACGTATGGCAATTAGGACTTTATGTGTCTTTTGGGGGGATACCACACATCTTGGGGCCATTTTTTAGTTTTTAACTTTGAGACAGGGTTCTCACTAAGTTTCCCAGGGTGGGTTTCCATCTGGGATCCTCCTGCCTCAGCCTCCCAGAGTGCTGGGACGACACACCTGCACCTCACCTGGCGATCTTTGATCCTACTTTTGATTCCATTTGGAAGTCTGTGCCTTGTTATTAAAATAACAAGGTTATTTTAATATATTTTCTTTACTGCTTTTCATTGCAAGTAACTACTGTCACTGCTTAACACTACAGTGTCTCTTGTGTGTGTGCACGCATGCTAGTGTGTGCATGTGTATGCATACGTGTGTGGGTGAGAGTTTTAGCGGCTTCCTGTCATGGTGACACAGTCCATGAAGACAGCTAATGTGTAAGGAGGAAAGGCACATTTGGCTCGTGATTTCCAAGGCTTTGGTCCTGCTGCTTGGGCCTGGGTTGGGGCAGTGCTTTGTGCTAGGAGGTCAGGTGCTGTGCAGGGCTCCCTGGAGGCTCCATGCCTGCCCTTCCTGTCCCTGTGAGGGGGACGTCTCCCCCAGCCCTGCTGAGAGAAGACCTGAGGGCCCTGGGGAGCACCCGGACCAAGGTGACGCTGGAGGAGAAGAGGGGGGACTTACAGCTCCTGTGTTGATTCCTTGTTATTTCCAGAGCACAGAGATAGCTCCAAAGGTAAGAATGACCTCACTGGCAAGGCTGGGACACAGTGTCGGGACAGTTTTATTTCATGTTTATTATTCTCTGATGTCCCTTAATTGCCCTGGGCTGGTAACACTGGCCGGGAGAATCGCGGGCATGAGACATCTTCTCTTTTGCCCTTCCTTTACCTGGATGTGGTCAGGTGCATAATAGTGTTCCAGCCCCATAACCAGATGCCTCCCTGGAGTGTTGCTGAGGAATGGGAGGTGGTGCATGCATATGGGTGGAAGGCTGGCATGAGACGCAGCCTCCTTACTTTAGAAAAGACATCAGCAGGGCCTGGTGGCATGGGCCTGTCATTCCAGCACTCTGGGAGGCTGAGGCAGGAGAATCACAAGTTCAAATGCAGCCTATATAACTTGGCAGCTTAGCAAGACTCTATTTCAAGATAAAACCTAAAACTGGAGCCAGGCTATAGTTTAGTGCAAAGGCTGTAGGCTTGCAAAAGAGTAACACACACAGACATAGACACACAGACACAGACACATAGACACAGATAGATACTCTAGATTGTTGGAGGTAGAAGGTGGTGACTGTTGTTTGACAATATATATGTATGTAGTAGTATTGTTCAGTGCACTTAAAAACAGTAAAGGTAGAATGTCAGCTTCCAATTGCTATAACAAAATACCTGAGATTCTTAACTTATGAAGAGGAAAAGTTTGCCCTGAGGGATGATAGTGTTGGAGGCTCCTGTGTGTCTGGGCCTGTGTGGAAGTAGCATGCTATGGCAGAGTGAAGCCACTTATGTCTCATGCCAGGGAGCAAAGGACAAAAAGGGAAGGGCTGTCCTTGTGGGATCACCCCCCTCACCCCATCGTCTACCCGCCTCCCACAAGGCCCCTGCTCTTAAGGCTCACCTTCTGGTCCCACCATCTTGGGGACTGAGAATTCAACACAAGGACCTTGGAGGCCTGTCAAAGTGCAGCAGGTGGTGACTTTTATATGCAGTTTATACAATTAACTTATTTTTTCTTAATGGTAGTGGAGATTGAGTCCAGGGCCTCTGTTCTGAGCTGTATCCCAACCATTTTATTTTGAGACAGGGGCCCGCTATGTCGCTAAGTTGCCCAGACTGGCCTGGAACTTGCTGTCCTGTCCTCTTGCCTCAGCCTCCCAGAGTGCTGGGATGACAGTGTGTGCCATTCAGACTGCCTCACTTATAAACTATGTTTAATAATTCTGCCGGCCTCGGCCTCTCTCTTCTAAAGAGACAGAGCCTCCCTGAGGCTCTGGGAACAGGACTTTAGAGCTGCCTGGCCCATGTAGGGTCACAAGACTCTGTTCCCGGTCTTGTGGGAACCGGCTCCTGGCTGAGATTCCCATGAGGCCACCACATTGTGTGTGACAGCAGGGACAGAAATGGCCATCATCAGGCACAGCTGAGGAGGGAGATGAGGGATTCCATTTCTCCTCTTTGGTCAAGAAGACAGGGTTAAAACTTACTTATCTATTCATTTTTGTGATACTGGGGCCCATGCCCAGGCCGTCATCCTCAGGCCCACCCCCAGCCTTTTTTTTTTTTTTTTTAAATATTTTTGAGTTTGAGACTAGGTTGCTAAGTTACTCAGGCTGGGCTGGAACTTGTGACCCTCCTGTTTCAGCTTCCAGGAGTGCTGGAACAACAGGCCTGGGCCCTGGCCCAGCTGAGCCTCCTATTTGACCCTCCATGGTTTGACCCTCTCCCTAGCCTGGGACGTCTGGGGCGGGGTCTGTCCCCATCCGTTCTGTCACGGTGGCATTGCTGGGCTTGGCCATGTGACATGGCTCCTCTGCTGCTCCCTCCTGTGCCTTGCCGTGTTCACAGCTGGGTGGCAGACCATCCTCCCCCTCTGCGCTGACCCCTGCCCCTCCTGCAGTGGTTCCCATCTGACCAGTGAGCCGTCCAGGACCAGGGCTGGGCCGGTCCCCTACAAGTCCTGGTGACAAGCAGTATGTGTTACCGAGCACATGCACAGTGGAGATTCGCCTCATGGACTTGGGTTTGAATTAGTGCCCGTTATAACAGGTGTAGGGAGAAGCTGCTGTTTCTCCTGTGGTGGAATTAGGCGGAGGGGTGATGTGAATTCTGGAAGCAGATTTCGCCTCAGCCTCGCAAGACCAGGCTCTGTTGTCAGCTGCAACCTTCTAAGGTTGGCAAATCACATATATTATTTTTGTACTTCCTAAAATATGTTACCCCAAATTTTACCAACTTTGCGGTTAAGAAGAGCAGGGCCTCTCTGGAGCTCCCGAGCGACACCGTGGCTCCTGCTGGGCAGGCTCTGCTCCGCGTCTAGGGTGGAGCTGTTCCCTAGTTACTAATGCGGTAAGAGCTAAAAACCTCCCCGAGTCATCCACGCGTGATCCTCCCAGCGCTCGGAGCTGCCCGCCACCAGCAGCCCTGTTCCTGGCTCATGAAGAATTCATGCCGCCATCAAAAATGCATGTCTGCTGGAAAACCTCTCAGAAATGGAGGTCCCCGCCTTGCGAGGTGACATCTGCTGCTCAGAGCAGGCGCCCTGGCTGTGCTGGGGTGGGGGCAGGGCAGGGCCCACTCCACCTCCTGCCCTGGAGTGTGAATGCCAGGTAACCAGCCACAGTGTCTGTTATGCATCGTAAATTATGGAGAACTCAGCCTCCGCCGGGACAGTCCCGTTGACAGAAGGAAGGGACGCTGTCAGATGGCCCTGCGCCTTGTAAGTCACAGAACAGGCCATTGTCCTTCCAACGGGTACGTGGGGAATCCCTCATAAGCACAGAGAAACCTGTGCCAAGCGCCACCTCCCTATAGTTAGTGACAGGAGATCATGGCCAGTCTCCCAGCTTTGGGGACTCCCTGTGGTGGCAACAGCAGCTCAGTGGCTGGACCCAGAAAGGGACAGAGGGCAGGGGCAGCATGGGGCCGCACTAGCCAGAGCTTGGGGTGCATCGCCCTAGGGAAGGTCTCTACTTGGGCTGCCATGCCGGCCTCCATGCCCTGGATAGATTCAAAATGTTGACCTTTCCTGGTTAGGGAAGTGTCAGAAATCCCACAATGGTGCCCAATCTGGTGACTAGGTTGGATGAGGACACGCTATGGCGCTTTTTGAGCCGGACTTTCCGTGGGGTGGTGCTCAGCAGTCCTGTGGTTTTGATCACACCTAATAAAACACCCATCAGAGCTATGGAGTTGGTAAGTTCGGCTGAGTTTATGAAGACATTGGCCAGTGAACTTGTATCGTGCAAATACCATCTTGGTTGAAAATGTTCTGACTTGAGGTTTGCAGGAAGCTGTTTCTGTACTTTCCCAGGGAGAAGAGCTCAGGAATTGTTACTCCTGTCTCCATGGCAACTGTACAGAACTTAATACTGCAAGTGACAGGACTCCATAGCTGAGAAAGGATGGGTTGCCAGCAAATATAAAGAGCTGCCTCTACTCAATAAGCAGATCAGCAGCCCAAAAGAAAAATAGCCAAATACCTTGAGTGGACATTTAAAAAGAGAATCTTAACAAAATCCAGACACGTTACAAGTGCCCACGTCACGGGACATCTGAGAAATGCCAGTTAGCAGCATCACAGTGGATACGTGTCAGGCACCCATCAGAGGACACTTTTGTTTTTTTGGTGGTACTGGGGCCAACTTCACCCTGGGCTCTGTCCTCAGAACATTTTTACTCTTGGTTTTGAGGCAGGGTCTCACTAAGCTGCTCAGGCTGGGTTCAAACTTGTGATCCTCCTGCTTCAGCCTTCCACAGCGCTGGGTTGACAGGCTTGTGCCACTGAGCCTGGCTCATGTGGATTTTTAACAAAATATTCAAAACAACATAGAGTTTCCACTCTGGGTGGAAGTTCTAAATTCTCACCTGGGCTCTAGTACTGCGCAGCTAAGCTAATGGGAATAACAGGGGTTTTGTTTACACAGAAAGAACAGGGAAATAAGTCTAGTAGTGGATGGCTGTCTATGGTCAGGAGAGTTAGAGGTAACTTCTTTTTCTTTTTTTTTTTTCTATTTTAAGATTCTTCACATAAATGTGATGACTTTTTTTTAAAATTTACATGTACTGCTTTCTGAAAAAAGAATGCTAACTTTATGGTTCACATTTTTTCCTAGTGTACGAAGATATATCTGGCTTTTCTTTTGATGCCAATCGACAATTTGGGTGTCTTGACTGGGTCGTTGCTGGCCCTGGAATTACTTTTCAAATTGGAATTTAAAAATGCATGCTAAAAGAGTGTGAGTGAATTCGTGAGGGAGGAGAGGGTGTCTCATCTGGAAGAAACATCCCGGCTTCTGCGTCGTAATTCCGGATTTTTTTCCTTTTGAAACAAGTTCTCTCTCTGCAGCCCAGGCTGGTCCTGAACTCACTATGCAGCCCAGGCTGGCCTCATGCTCACGGCAATCCTCCTGCCTCAGCCTCTCAGTGCAGGGGGTAATTCTGGATATTAAAACTCTTGTCATGGAGTGAGAAAAGTTCACCTCTGTCATCTCAGGGTGAGGTCAGAAATAAGAAACCTTGTGGAGCATGGCAAAATTAGACGATTCTGGGCAGTCATGAGGGGTTTGCGCCAGGTTTTTACCGGTGATAAACATTTGATCTTGGTCCTTGAAGAGACAAGAAAGAGAACAGCAGAAAGCTTAGATTCTGCCAATGCGGGATCATTGCTTGCCACCTTCATGGCCACAACAGAAGCTTTGAGTTGGCGTGATGATGCATGCCTGTCATCCCAGCACTCACTCAGGAGCCTGAGGCAGGAGGGTGGCTTCGAGTTCGAGGCCAGCTTGGGCTCCATGGTGAGTTTGTGACCAGCCTGGACTGCAGAGCGAGACCCTGTCTCATTTGAATTACTGCCTCAACAGAGTGCTGGCTCTCTGAACTCTCTCAGGACCAGGCTGGGTGTGGGCTGACCCCTGTGTTGTGACTGGCAGGGTCTGGAGCCACAAGAGGGGGGTTCCCAGGCCTCAGCTGGGCATGGGGAGGCAGCCGAGTGCACCGAGCAGGAGGCGGGAGGCCTCCTTTCACATTGGGGCTGGAGCTGGAGAGGAGAGAAGAGAGGACCAAGCGGGGGCCACCCCTCCACAGTGGCATAGGTTGGGCCTTTTGTGCCCAAGGCTTTAGTTCCTGAGTTGAAGTTGTCTTTGGTGATTTCTGGACCTGTGTGTCTAAGAGGCGGCTTCATCATAGCTGAGGGGTCTTCAAGGGGTGTGTGAGCCAGGACCAGTGGCACAGAACTGTCTTCCAGCATTCTTTGAGGCTGAAGCAGGAGAACAGCAAGTTGGAGATCAACCCGGGTAACTTCAATGCTTTAGCGAGACCCTGTCTCAAACTAAAAGCAAACAAAAAACGGGCTGGGGATGTAGCTCAGAGTGAAGGCCCTGGGCCTTACCCCCAGCATCCCAACAAACACCACCCACCCAACCAACCAGACCACACCTCTCATGGAACTGATACCCAGGCACTTCCTTTGTTCTTGTGGGAATCTACTTCAGGATCCCAGTGTCACTGTTCCCTCTGAGCACTACTGGGTCCCTGCACCTTGCTTCTGTGCTGTGGTGTTTCTATAGGAGCCTTCTAGGGATTGTAAGAGGCTAGAAGCTAATGTGTCCCAGCACTCTGGGAGGCTGAGGCAGGATTGCAAGTTTGATCTAGTCTGGATAATTTAGTAACTTAGCAAGACCCTGCCTCAAAAAATAAAAAATAAAAAAAAAAATAAAATAAAAGGACAGGTGATGTTGTTCAGTGCGAAGGACCTAGGTTCAATGGCCAGAACCAGACACACACAAACACACATGCACCCATGGTTAATAGAACATTAACTTTGAAATGATTGCTATAAGCATGAGTAGTGCGGTGTCTCCGTTGTCTATGCCCCTGTTTACTAAGGTCATTTATTTCTTACCTAACATTCTCACTAGCCACCAGTGTTTCCCAAACTTTGTGGGAACTCAATTCTCCAAGTTCTTTGACAACTTAGATATTTGGGTCTCACTATTGGTGAGCAGTGCTGTGCCAGAACTCCGGTGGGCACACGGTGGGCTCGTGGCTACCTGCCTCTGCCGTGAGATTTTCAGCAATCGCTTTCCAAGGCATAATTGAACCGTAATAGACTTCCCTGTATCCGCCCCATCTATGCTCTTAAAAGTCACATTAGCTGGTACCGTGGTCCTTTTTATGTTTTATTTATTTACATTTATTTATTTTTGAGACACAGTCTCACTATGGAGCCAGGCTGACCTCACACTTACGGTAGTTCTCTTGGCCTCTCTGTCCTTGAGGGCTGGGGTTACAGTTTTGTGCCACTATGTCCAGCTAATTTTTTTTTTTTTAATATGGTGCTGGCAAATCGAGCCCAGGATCATGAGCACGCTAGGCAAGCACTTGAGCTGCTGGGCTGTACCCCCAGTTTCCTGGTGCTGCCCTACCGAGTCTTAACCTCCCTTGCAGTGCTGTTAGGAGGTGGCGGCTTTGGGTGGGGGTGGGGCACAGGGGTCATCTCTCGAGTGGCATTAATGCTGGCTGACTGGTCACTCTTCTGCCCTTCTTCATTATGAAGATGTAGCGAGAAACACTGTCTCCGAGGACCACGCCCTCCACTGAATCTGACCCCGAATCTGCTGTACCCAGACCCTTCATCATGATGCTCTGTCCACATGAGTGGCCCAATGCGTGCAGGTCACTAGAGCAGGGAGCTGGCATGTCTGTGGATGAGGGCACATGGGTAGCCCAACTGAGGGAAGAAGACCTGCCCCAGATGTGGGCTGTGCCAACCGTAGGCCTGTAGCCTGAAAGGGCGAAGAGGGAAGGAGGCCGGGGCCGGTGTACCTGTCCCATGGACCTGGATGGCCATGTCCTTGGCCTCTCCAGCCGTGACCTCACACGACTCTTCTACGGTGAGGCCCCCAGGCTGTGAACCTCCATCCTGGATGGGGGCTTTGATTCCCTCGTCCTGTGGCATCCGTCCTGAATGGGCCACTTCCTCTGGCCCTCTGCCCGCCCGACTGCACCCTCATGCCCCCAGTTCTGCTGCCTCCACCTTCGACAGATGCTGCGTGCTTGATTCTCTGGTTTTGTGGCCCCCACTTTTCTTATCGGGACCCCGGCACGGACATGCTGTGGACTCTTCCACCTCTGACTCCATGTATGTATCTAATAAATCCTCATATACCGTCTTATATATATATATCTTCTATTCTGTTTTGTTCTCTGGTGCTCTCTGATCAATACACACTTGGCAGCAAGGTGAGCAGCACTGTGCTGTTTTGTTACAGCCGCTGGACTGAACTGAGACACCTGGATCACGGAGGTGGCCGCAGAGCCCTGTGCACCCAGCCCAGGCACTCGAGTACATCACCTGAAAGCGCCTCCACCTCTCCCTGACTCGGGGAGTTGTGTAGACACCAGATTAGACGTGGGTAGTCCGAGGTGCCCGGGGAGAGTGCCATGTGCTCTCCTTAATTACTCATTACGTAACAAGTTGATCTATTTATATTGATAACAATCAGGTGGTGCCAATCTGGTACCCCCACACAGCCACCTGATGGCATGCCGTCTAATTGCACATGGGCCAATTACATAAGCCAGCTATTTGTGTTCCAAATGCAGCCTTGGAAGCTGCCCTAACTCCTTTGTTTTCACAAGCAAAGAGGATTATACCCAGAAGGCCAGGCTGCTTCAGATAATCGAGGTGTCACCATGTATTAGAGCCAGAAGTTGTGCAGTATGAGTTCACACCCGAGTCTGGACAGCCTTGCCCTGTCAATGTGGGGATGCACCACCTCCTGCCTGGAGTCACGGTGGAGCCAATGGCATGGTGTGTCTTACTTGTTGGGGCTGAACTACAGACATCTGCAGACCAGGGGCCTGATGGTTCTGCACAACACACAGGCACCACTCAGAAGTCAGTGACAGCCCTGGCCTCGAGACAAGCCCAAGGGATAGGACTCAAGGGAATCCTGCCCAGTCCGTAGAACTTTGAGTAGTGCCCCAGGCTGTGAAATTTGCTTCAAAGGATAAATGGCCCTGGGTGTGATTGATTGGACACCAACCAATGAACTGGGAGACCAAGTTCTTAAAAGGAATGTGATTGGAAACTTGGTGATGAGGGCAGGGATGAGGCATGTGGACAGTTTCCTGGTGGGCAAAAACGTGAGTACATTGTGTTTCCCTATAGATTCTCAGCGCAGGGCTACTTCAGCAGAGGACAACTTCATGTCATGTGATGAGATGACCCTTTGTGTGGATACCAGTTGGTTTCTTTGCCCACCTACCTCCTATATTGTCTACTGGGCTCATGACCAAAGTGGCTGTGGTGGCAGAGATGGAAGTTATGCATGGGCTTAGCAACATGGAGTTCCACTCACCTGACTGCCCCACGACAGCTATTCTCAAGAGCCTGGGATGGTTTGTATCTGGAATGGCCACCCAAAACTTTACATATGTGGAAGGTGATTGGATAGGGGCATTGATTGGATCAAGTGGGCTACTCTGGATTTCACCATGCCCCTAAGAGGTGGGGCATGGTGGAGGGTCAGATTACTGAGACAGCCTAGAGGGTTAGGTTCTTGTCCCTGCCTCTCCCCTTGCGGGCTCTGCTTCCTGTCTCATACCATGAGCAGCCAGGCCCTTCTGCCATTGCTGGCCATATGTGGACTGACGGTGACTTTCAAACTGTGAGCTGAAATAATCCTTTTCTCCCTGGATTATGGATGTCAGGTATTGTGTCCTGGCAGCTAGAAGGGCAGCGCCCATCAACCGGGAGCTGAGACAGAACTGAATCCCCAGTATAGTGCCGTTTGCTCTGTGCTCAGCCCCCTACCTGTTGGCAGGTTGCTGGTCCTGGATCCCTTCCACTGTGGGAGAGGGATGCAGCTTGTTCCTCCTGGAATAGACGGGGACTCTGGGTGTGAATTTGCCTTCCCCAAGCTCATGGCTGTTGCCAGAACAACCATCTGTGCGCGGAAAGCCTTATGTACCATGATGGTTTCTGCTGGGCCCTCATCTCATCAGGGGACCTGGTTCCCAGACATGAGGTACAGCCGTAGGCTCGTGCCTATGGAATCTACCAGCTTTCTGTGGTCTCTGTGACCCTAAAGTAGGAACAGCTGGCCTCCAGAGGGTGGCATGGCCTTTGAAAGATGCCATTACAGCTGGTGAGGTGGTAGAACCTGGCAGGGATGTGGCAGAGTCCTTAGTAGGCTGTGTCTGCTCTGAATCCACCTCTGATTTGGGGTACCTGCCCTGTCCAAGCCAGGACTGGAGTCTAGGAAGCAGGGTGTAGTGATGGGAGTGGTGGCACCACAGTAACCCGGTATGGATGCACTAGCAAATATCTTACTTTATGTACCCAAAAGATTGTGTTCTGCTGGCTTCAGTTCCCAAGGAGAGAGGGCCACATTGACTCAATTGGCCTGAATCTAAAGGCTGCCCCCAGCCACTGTGACCTTCTCTTGGCCTGGAATTGGCAAGCAAAGGAGATCTGATTTGGATGAATGTTCCAGGATATGAAGGAGAAACTTAGATACTCCTGCACAGGAGTAGTGAGGAAGGGCATTCCGGATCATGGGAGATCCTTTAGGGCAGGGTTCTCCAACCCTGGGCCATGGACTAGTCTGGCCTGTTAGTAAACGGGCTATACAGAAGGGGTGAATGACGGGCCAGTGTCTGAAAATTTGACTGTATCTATGGGCACTTCCCATCACTCACACGACCACCCGAGCTCCAATCCCTGTCAGATCAATAGTGACATAGGATTCTCATAGGAGCATGCACATTTTTGTCTTAGTTACTTTCTCATCGCTGTGATTTAATACCTGACATCCACAACCTAGGGAGGGAAGATTTATTGCGGCTCACAGTTTCAGAATGTCACAGTCCATTCAGGGGTGGGCAGCTGGAAAATGGTGGAGTCACATGGTGGGGCTGGAGTGGGGGCAGGGCCAGAGCCAGAGCTCCAGCGGTAGAGATCCTCACAACATGGTGGAAGAGAGAGAGACTGGAAGAGCTGAATCAGCACACACCCCTCCAGGGCAAGCCCCAGGTATCCGCCCCTTCTAGCCAGGCCCCACCTCCCAACATTACACAGTATTCATAGGATCTTGAGACTTTCAGGGGATGCTCCAGATCCAAACCTCCACACCTGCTATGAACTGCACATACAAGGGATCTAAGCTGTGTGCTCCTTGTGAAAATCTAATGCCTGATGATCTTAGGTGGAGCTCGGGTGGTGATGCTAGCGCTGTGAAGTGGCTACAAACACAGATGAGCGTGAGCAGAGGTGTGGCTGGAGCACTGTCTCCCATCACTCTCACCCGCGGGACTGAGTAGCCATAGAAATCGAGCTCAGGGCTCCCACCGCTTCTGCACGACGGTGAGCTGCGTGAGTGCTTCAACCTACACAGCACTGTAATAATAGCACACATACCAGGCACGGTACGTGCGACATGTTTGAGTCACGCTGAAATCATCCCTCACCCCATCTGTGGGAAAATGAACTTCCATAAAACTGCTCCCTGGTGCAAAAAAGGCTGGGGACAGCAGCTTTAGGGTCTTGAAGGATCACTATGCCATGTGATGAACCTCCAAGAGAAATTCTAACAGCCCAAGAAAAGCAGGACTCCTTAAGGAATGGAGTGGGACTTTCTTAGTTCCCTTACTTGGAGATGAAGCTTAGTTTGATTGAGATGCACATGGCTGCCGAGGTTCCAAGGGGTGGACAGTGATGGTTAATGCAGCCTGTTGACCTGTTTGGTCTGTGGTGGCCAGTTGGCTCTCTTCAGTGCTATGAGGGCTTTTTGTTGTTGTTGCTGTGATTAACATTTTCTACCAGTAGACTTTGAGAATCTGGATCTAACCCACACTGTGGATAGAATTCGCGAGTCAGCTGGTGACCCATGAGGAAACACCAAGGTTTCTAGAGGAAGAAGAAAACCTTCCTGAAGAAGAACCCTGTGCTGGTTTCTAGCCGGGAGTCCTGCTCTGCGGATTTTGGACTTGCTAAGCCCTCATGGTTGTGTGATCCAATTTCTTAAAATAAATCTCTCCTTTTCTCTCCTAGCAGCTCTGTTTCTCTGGAGAATCTTGACAAGTATATCCAAGAAAGAATCGTTCGACATGCACAAGGGGGAATAGAAACTTCCCAACACAAGGGGGAGAAAAAAGAAGGAAACAAAACAGATCTTGCAAGGGTTTTCAAGGTGTAGTAGTTGGGGTAAATGGAGTAGCAGGAGGAGAGGAGAGATGGGGAGGGGGCTGAGGATGTGTTCAAAGTGGCAATGCGGAGAACTTTCCAACTTAACAACAGACTGCAAAGTGCAGATCTGGGAGGCTCAGAAAATACCCAGAAGAATATGGGGCGGAGGTGGGGGAGGAAGCACTTTTACTCCAGACAAACAAGTATAAAAATTGGTGCCCACTTTCTGTCAGAGATATGTAAGCAAGAAAACAGGGGATTAATATCTTTAAAGTGTTGAAAGACATAAAAACAAACTTGGAATTCTATATCCAGAGTGTATTTATAGATACTTTTGGTGCAGTGGAGATTGAACCCAGGGCCTTTGCACTGAGCTAAATCCCCAGCTATTTTAAAAATTTACTATTTTTTATTTGACATAGGCTTTTCCTAAGTTGCTAAGCTTCCCAGGCTGGGCTCAAACTTGTGATCTTCCTGTGTCAGTCTTCCAGAGTGCTGGGGTGACAGGTGTGTGTCCTCATCCAAGTTATCCCTTTTTTTTTTTTTCCCAGACAGTCTTGTTCTTTGGTCCAGGCTGGTGGTCCTGAACTCGTTATGTAGCCCAGGCTGGCCTCGAACTAATGGTAATCCTCCCACCTCAGCCTCCTGAGTGCTGGCATGACAGGTGTGTGCCACCATGCCTGGCTGCCCAACATCCCTTTTTAAAAGGAATGATAATTTCTAAGGGAAAGAGAAAGTGAAAGACTTTATCATTACCAGATATCATTATCATGTAAGAAATGTTGAAACAAGCTCTTCAGAAGAAAGAGAACTTACTTGCAAAAATGTGTGGAAAGGGGCTGAAGGACAGTGCTAATAAGAAATGGGATGGACAGGAACCCTGCTCAGGCCCAGTCACACCGCAGGAGAGGTAGGGGCGGGTCATTTGAAGGTGGACTATGATGAATTCAGATGTGTAGGGTAAATTCTTGGTAATGATTTAAAAAATTATAGAGAAATGATAAGTGATGGGCTAAGAAAGATATACTAGCCAATAGTATAAAATGCTCAGTTAAAGCCAGAGAAGGAAGAGAAATACAGGGAAAATGAAAGTAAATAACATGGATGAGAGGCAGGGGTAAAGTGTCACAGCTGCCTGATGTCCTGAATTGATAGAAATGTTGACCTTTCATGGTCATTTTGACTTGGGGAAGAACCAGAAGTCTTGTACTGGATCCTGTGAATGAGGTAGATGGACACAGCATCATGTCTGTCTGTCTGTCTCTCCATCCATCTATCCATCTGTCCACACTCAGGGAACGGGACTTCTGGAACTACTTCAGAAAATGACAAGAATACTGAGACACGTGCACTTGAAGTGAAGGCAGGGTGCTACAGTTTGGGTCTAGAGGCTTTGGAGTGTCCCCCAAAAGCCTCATGTATTTGGGTGTAGGGGGATAACTGTGGAACCGAGTGCTGTTGGGAGGCAGAGTCTGGCTGGAAGAGGCAGGTGCTTGGGGCTTGACCTGGCCTTGGGTGTGGAGGGCCTGACTGGTAGCTTCAACTAAGTAAAGGAAGGAAGAAGAAACATTGTGACAGCTTCTTCCAGGGAGCTCCACCTCACCAGACTGACTGAGCAGCTCTCCATCCTCTGGCAGGTGCTTACCCCGTTGCTGGCTGTCCATGAGTGGACTGTGCGAGACTTTCTGAAACTGTGAGCCAAATAAATCTTTCCTTCCTTAAATTGTGGTTTTTGGGTATTTTGTCATTTGTTTGGGTATTTTAGGGAGGATTTTGAGGGGGGGTTCATGGGAACATGTCTTTTACTATAATAGATTTTTAAAAAGTGAAACACTGGGTAGGATACTTTGAACAACCTGTATAAGCAACAGGGGAGCAGCTGTTAGTTGCTCAGAGAAAACAGGACATTGGGAGCTCACTCTTTGGCTTTGCCTTGCTGAGGAGCAGATAACCAGTTTCTGTGGTGTAGGTGTTACTTTCTGGTCACTGGACAACATACTTGACAGTTGGAACTTGAGGAGAGGTTTATGGGACCCACAGCTTCCAGAAGATTCAGTCCATGCACGGCCAGCTCCAAGGCAGGAACAACATGGCGGAAGGGCAAGGTGGAGGACAGCTGCTCACCCCATGGCAGCCAGGAAGCAGAGGGAGAAGGGAGGAGCTGGGCACAGGAGCACCGCCTTTCAGGTCCCACCCGGTGACCCCCACTGCCATGCCCCACCTCTGCACAGCCCTGGAAGCCACTCAAGGATGAAACCGTAGATATGCACAGTGTCCTGGGATACAGTCACCTTCTGCGTTGGGGAACTTTGGGGGACATTTTGGATGTGTACCATGACAGCTTCTGTGCCTCTGTTGCACCTCTAACCCTACAACATGTTGTCTGGCCCCCATCAGCCCGCGTCACCGTCCCTCCTCACATTGTCCCCCTGGTCCCATGGAAATGGTCTGATGTTTTCCCCCTTACGTTTTTGAGTGAAGAACTGTGTTTAGCCACGTATAAAGTATTTAATATAGTTAATGTACATGCATAATTCATTTTTAGAAATTTTCATTTTGACATTAAAAAACCCAACGGCAGGGGCTGGGGCATAGCTCAGTGGGTAGAGTGCTAGCCTAATATGCACAAGGTCCTGGGTTCGATTCCCCAGCACCACATAAAAATTAGTCAGGGCTGGTACTGTGCACCTGTATTCCCAGTCCTAGCCAGGCTGAGGCAGGAGGATTGCCATGTGTGGGAGGCCAGCCTGGGCTACACAGTGGGTTCATGACCAGCATGGACTACAGAGTGAGACCCTGTTGCAAAAACACAAAATAAAACACCAAGGTCAAAATCCTTCTTAAAGGGATCAGCACATTTCACAGACAATCATGTTAAGGGCTGCAGCAAATTCCACGTGGAGTCAGAACTGCCTTTCTACTCGTAATTAATGCTGCTGCTCTGAGCGGCCTGGATGCTCAGAGGGATAAATATTTCTCCAATTATTTTCCTAATGCATTCGAGTCCCTTTAGGCAACAGAGAGAGGAGACAGGGACAGAGTTCTGTCATTTGCATAATCCCCTAGCTAAGGGGATGGTGGAAACTCAGAGCGGGAAATAAGTCAGTTCCGCTCTGCAAATTATTCATGCAGTCAGCAAGAAATCTGTGGGCCTTCAGAATTAAAGTCCGATTTTAGAGCCTCCGATGAACTGTCTTGCCCTGGCTTTGTTGAGGGGAGACAATGTGCTTGGGATGTGGGTGCCCAGCATGCGTGGGTGCTTGGGAGTCACCGAGGCCTTTTCATTGCGCCTTTGAAGCAGAATAAACTCTGAAGTCACGGGACAATTTCATGCCTGTTTCTTTGATGTCAACAGAAGGGATGCCGGGCTCTGTGGAGCAGCTCTGCAGGGGCCAGGCAGCCCCGGTCCTTTTCTGTGTGGAGCCCACATGGTCCTGTCCGCTGCGCAGAACCTCCCGCTGGAAGGTGCGCTGATCATCTCTGGGAAATGTGACACCGTTTTTATTTCCTATTACAAAGAGGATCCCTGCAAGACTTTGCTATTTTTGTTGAAGTCTTTCTCTCCTGCGAGAGGTCACTGTGGGGAGGGAGGGCCTGAGATGCCAGCCTTTTTCAAGAGAAAAATACATTGCAGAAACACAAGGATTTTTTTCTTTCTCTCTCTTTTGAAGACAGAGTCTTGTTCTGTAGGTCAGTAGGCCAGGTTAATCCTGAACTCGCTATATAGCTCCAGGCTGGCCTCGAACTCACAGCAATCCATCTGCCTTAGCTTCCTGAGGGCTGGGGTTACAGGCCCGTACTCCCATACCTAGCTAATTTTTGTGTGGTGCTAGATCAAATCCTGGGGCTTTGTGGACACTAGGCAAGTGCTCTGCTCACTGAGCTGCATCCTAGCCCATGGAGAATGCGTACTGCCTTCTGGACTGGGACGACCTGCATCTTGCCCTGTGGCCAGGCTGTCAGAGGCAACTTGGGACACTCCGATGGTTCCTGTGCTGGCCAGTGGAGCAGCTACATCATCGTCACTGTAATTATTACTATGGCAGGAGATCAGTGCTGACTCTTGACAATCTTCCAGCTTGTTGGAATCAGAAACCAGTCCCAGCAGCTGTGTGTGAAGAGTGAAGGGTATGGAGACAGCTTCCCAGGCTCCTCTGTCCTCTGTTATGGTTTAGGTGTGTCCAGCCATGGCCTGCTGTAGTTTTATGAGAAAAAGGACTCTCTTGGGCCACCTACCATATGTACACAGAATAGACTTCACGTAAGTACCAGAATTTCCTTTTAATTATTTTCATTGTAACCTTAAAGAAATTAAAGGCAAAGAATGGCAGGCCACTGATTGGAAATACCTCCTGTACATTAAAAAAAAAAAAAATCCCCCAAAGTCCCCCATGTGTGGAAGGTGATTGGATCACAGGGGCGCTGTGCTCATCTGTGGATGGTTTCCTGGGCTGTGAGGAGTTGGGGCCTACCTGCAGGTGGGTCGCTGGGGTGTGGCCTAGGAGGGTGTGCTCTTGTCCTTCTCTGCTTCCTAGTTGTCATGGGGTGGGCAGCTGTTCTCAACACCAGGCCCTTCTGCTGTGATGTTCCTGCCTTGAAGCCAGCAGTGCATGGACTGAATCTTCTGAACCCATAAGCCTCCTTCTTTAAGTTGTGAGTGTTGGGTGTTGTCTCAGCAATAGGAATGCTAATATACCTCCTTCATATGCATTTCTGTAAAGCAAAAAAAGCTACTCTCGTCCTTCCTCTGGTGCCATTAAGAACTTTGCCCATCCTTGGGATCTGCCAGTGGCCTCTGTCACTTGGGGTCTTAATCCTACCATTTCTGTGTCAATGGAACAATCTCATCCCTGCAATGGAGCTTTGACATGTCATTCTTTTTGTTTAGTAAACGTTCACTATTCAAAAAACTTTACCAAGAAATTTGTATGAGAGTTTTGGCATCAGGGGCACAAGCACTGTCTTAGTCACTTACTCATCACTGTGACAGAATTCCATATCCACAATTTAAGAGAGGAAAGATTCAGTCAGCTCATAGTTTCAGAAGGTCTCACACAGTCCATTCATCGGACAGCCAACAATGGTGATGGCACACGGCAGAGACAGAGGCTGGAGAACTGTGTACCCCATTGCATACAGAAGCCAAGTGAGATCTGGAGACTCCTGCAAGGCTAGAGCTTTCCCAGGAAGAAGCTGTAGCAATGTTTCTCCCTTCCTTTACTCAATTCAAGCTGCCCTTGGGCTCCCTCACCCCCAGGGTGGGTGCCCCTCCCTCATTCCTGGCACACAAGTCAACAACACACACCTGGAAGCTCTGCCCTCGGCACCTGCTCCCTCCCAGTCTCCAGCTGACATAGTATTTCCAGGTCAGCATCTGCCTGGTCCAGCCAGGCCCTGCCTTCCAGTAACACAGTCCCAAATACATGAGGCTTTAGCGGGACCCTCAAGATCCAAACCATAGCTAGCACAAAGACAAAAGCAAAGTTAAAAGGAACCGCGGAGCAGAGCACATGAAACTTGGTCCTGTGGCTGGCCGGGCGTATTTGCCCCGTGTGACCTGCATGGACAGCTGATCATCTGCAGTCTTCGGATCACAAGTTGACCTCTGAGTCTGGGACTAGATGTGAGTTGAAGTTGGGTTGGGCCACGAAACCATGGTGCCTGTGCCTGCCTGCTGGAGAGGGCTGTGCTCTGGGGCTCCGGCAACAAAGCCATGGGGACCTGGTGACCTCTCCTAAGGATTCAGGACACCAGGGCATGGGTGAGGTGAGTTGAGGAAGCTGCAGCCTCCAGTACTTAGGTGGCCAGACACTGGCGCCCAACTGCCTGCTTCCTGTCTAAGCCCGGCTGGTTCTCGACACAAGGCTGAGCCAAGGGTGGCTCTAAGTAGCTCTGTCGATGTGATCTTTACTAGAACTTTGGTCCAACACCAATCTTTTCCTTTCTTGAGTGTGAACTATAAATACTTTTAATTCTCGGTTCTTCCTCATCACCCCATTTATTTATTTATTTGAGACAGTGTCTCACTCTATAGGCCAGAACTCATTATGTAGCCTGGGCTGGCCTCAAACTCAGGGCAATCCTCCTGCCTCAGCCTCCTTATTGCTAGGATTACAGGTGTGTGCCACCATGTGTGGTTAATTTTTATGTGGTGCCAAGAGATTGAACCCAGGGCCTTGGCATGGTAGGCAATCACTCTAATCACTGAACTACACTCCCAGTTTCTCAGCTCCGTCTTGCTCAGGGATACCAGGCCCCCCCCAGACCTTGCAGTGGAGGTTGGGATTGGGTGGTGGTGCCAGTTCAGCCCCAAAGTCTGATGGCAGCAAATTAGCTCCAATTGTCAGTGTTTTGCAATTTCTTAGAAAATGAGAAAAGTAGAATCCAGGGCAGTGAGGGTGCCTGACAGATCAGGGTGGGTAGAGCAGGGTGGATATGGCCATATGGCAGAGCACAGGACATGCCCGTGCAGGGCTGCGGCACTACCTGGCCGGGGCAGGGGTTGGGTGCAGGTGGGTTGGGGTGTTGGCTTCCTCTCACATCATCTCTCCTCTTCCTTTTTTTGTGGTACTGGAGATTGAGCAGCTCAGGGCCTTTCCACTGAGCTGTGCCTCAAGTCCAGTTTTGATTTCAAGACAGGGTCTGATCAAATTGCTAAGTTGCCCAGGCTGGGCTTGAATTTATGATCTTCCTTCCTCAGCCTCCCAGAGTACTGAGGTGACAGGCCTGTGCCACTGGGCCAGGCTCTGTTCTGGATCCTTGGCCTTCAGAGCAGGCACACACACGGGATGGCTGGGGAGGATGTGGTGGGCCCTCCCTGGATGGATCCTGCAGTGCGGCCTGCCGGGGCCCTGCTGGCCCCACTCCCATCTCCAGCTTAATCACAGGCCCAGGCAGCATCCTCTGCATGGGGCAGGGTGTCAGGTGTCACTTTCTTGGAACCCCCAGTCTGTGGTCAGGGGACATTCTGGGACCTGGCAGGTGTCACTTGAGCATTCCAGGATGATCAGGCTAGGGAGGGTTGACCAAGGACCGCCCCCCCCCCCCCACCAACCCGCCCCGGCACAGGAGATAAGGGTGTCCGGGTCCTCAACACCAATCCCAGGGATAAGAGCAGGCACTCAGGACACAGACCACAACCACGCCACTGGCCTGGCATCTGAGCACTCTAGGATGCTGAGGCAGGAAGAAGTTCAAGTCCCACCCATGCAACTTAGTGACTTAGTGAAACCATGTCTCAAAAGCAAAAATAAAAACAAATGGGCTGGACATGGAGCTCAGTGAGCGGGCCCTGAGCTTGGTCCCCAGGATGGGAAAAAGAGAGAAGAGAGAGAAAGAGTGAGAGAGGGAGAGACAGGCTGGCAGTGTGGTGAGCATACCTGCCTGGATGTGGACATAAAGAAAGGAGGCTGGGGGGAATTGAGGTTCCCCAGGAGGTGAGTGCAACAGGTGGCCGGGGGTGCAGAGGGTCCGGCGGGAGTCTCCCACTGCCGTCCTCCGCTGCCAGTCTCCCTTCTGCTTCTCCTGGCTCGGCCTCTTTGCTTGGCTGTGCTGGGAAGGGGGAGTCGCAGGGGAGGTATTTTGGGGCTCTTTTCTGAAGCAGGGAACAGAAGTGCTGATCTTACAAGGAAACACGACTCTCTAGAGATTTTAATGCAAAGTTTGCACATTTAGAAACTGTACTTGGCAAGGTAGAACTGAAAGCCCGGGGCTGAGTTCTGAGGCTCTTGGGGCCACTGGGGTGCTGTTCTCAGGAGCTCCAGGCTTGACCCAGTGTAGGCACCATTCGTGTGCCCAGGGGCTGCTGGGGGATAGTGGAGCTGAACCTCTGTCACTCGTAGAACCCGTGTCACTCCAACCTTTTCTTTCTCTGAACCCCATTTAAATAACCCCATCTTAAATACAGGACCAAGGACCAGTGGCCTTAAAGGAACATGGTGACAGAACTATGTTCTGAGTCTCCAGCCATGGAGCAGAGCAAACGACCAAAGAAATTACAAAAAAAAAAGAAAAAAAGAAAAAAAAGAAAAAAAAGAAAAAGAAAAGAAAAAGAAAAAACAGAAGAAACTTTCACAACCCCCAAAGTAGTGTCGGTGATGTGGTTTGAATATGGACTGTCCCCCTGAAGCCTCATGTATTTGAATGTTGTGGATTACCTACAGATTTCATGTGCTTAGGGGTGGCGTCTGGCAGAGGTGGATCACCAAGGGCGTGGGGATCACTGAGGGGGTGGGGATCACAGGGTGTGATGGATCCCTGAGGCAGCGGCCTTGGAGGATATACTTCGCCTCAGCGACTGTCCAAGGCTCGATTCCTTCCTCTTGTGATGCTGTGAGCAGCTGCTCTCTGCTAGATAACTTCCCACCATTGCCAGCCCACGAATGGCCTGAGACCTCCTGAAACTGTGAGTTCAAATAAACCTCTCCTCCCATAGCTGTGGCTATTGGGTGTTATAGCCCAGCAATGAGAAAGTAACTGGGACAGTTGTGTTTACACATTACCTGGAATTTATTTTTTGATAGAATCTTGCTCTGCAGTCCTCTCTGGTGCTGAACTCATTGTGTAGCCCAGGCTGGCCTCAAACTCATGGCAGTTTTCCTGCCTCAGCTTTCCGAGTGCTGGGATTATAGGTGTGTGCTATCACGCCTGGTTTATGCGGTGTTGGAAAATCAAACTCAGGGCCTTGCACTTGCCAGGCAAGCACTCTAACTGCTGAATTATTCCTGTAGCCTGTTACCTGGAGTTTTTGCTCAGTGCCCATGTCTTTATTACTTTTCAGTTAGTCACTGGGACAACATATCAAGCACCCACAGAGTTGTTTACTCAGCTCATGGTTTCAGTGGGTTCAATCCATGGTTGGCTGTCTCCGAGGCAGAAACGGTGATGGTGGATGGGCTTGGTGGAGGATGGCTGCTCACCCCTGGCTGCCAGGAAGCAGAGAGAGAAGGGAGGAGAAGGGACAAGAGCACACCATTCCAGGACCACCCCCTCCCCAGTGATCCACCTCCAACCAGTTCTGCCTCCTCACAGTCCAGGAAACCATGTGTCTTAGTCACTTTCTCATTGCTGTGACTCCTATTCAACATCCATGATTTAAGGGAGGAAAGATTTTTGTAGCTCACAGTTTCAGAAGGTCACAGTCCATTCATGGGTGGCCAGCAACAGTAGAAGCACATGGCTGAGGTGGAGGTGGAGGCAGCTCCTCAAGGCATTGCAAACAGGAAGCCAAGTCCAGCAGGAAGAGAGGAAGTAGCATATGCGCTTCCAGGTCCTGTCCCAGTGATCTGCCCCTTCTGGGTCCAGCCTCAGTGTTCTGCTGCTTCCAGGTTTAAGCCCCTAATCCACCACATGCTTGTAATCTATAATCCATCACACACCTGTAATTTAATCCACATGCCTATAATCTAACCCACAGGCCTGTAATCTATAATCTGCCGCATGCCTGTCTTCAACCCCACATCCATAATCCACCATGTGCCCATAATCCACCTCTCCAGACCAGACCTCTATCTCCTGATAGCACATGTTTCCAGAACAATCCATAACATCCAAATGCATGAGACTTTTGGGGGACATTCCAGATCCACACCACAATACCTCCCATGTATGAATCCATAAATGAGCACGGCACCCTTGATCCCATCACCTTCCACACAAAGAGGACTTTGGGGACTTCTTAGATCTGAACCATGACTTGCTGCAGATGGGCCTGAAGTGCGGGCCAGACAGCATCTGTCCTGCGAGGCTGTGTGTCCTGGGCGGTGAGTGAAGAAGGACTTGAGAGGCAGCAGCCTCTACTTCTTATGGTGGCCAGTGAGCAGCACTCAGCGAGACACAGAGTCCACAGTCAGGATGAGGAGATCACCTGACATCTATCAAAGGGGTATTTTCCAATAATGGATGACTGTGTGTCCAGCTTCCATGAGCCACAAGGGCGTGGCATCCTGGAGTGAGGGACTTGGCTGTGTATGCTGTGATCTTCAGGAGATTAAGGGTAACAAGACAGGAAAGGGGCCGAAGCCAACAGCTAGTGGTGACAGAAGATGGAGGCAGAGGGGCCGAGGACAGGAATGATGGCCAGCAGCACTCCAAGAGCATGGATGGAGCGAGATGTGGCCGCGGCATCATGGAGGACAGACATGGGCAGCTTTTGGGAATGAGCAGAAGGTGGAAAGAGCAAGATGGAGGGGATAGAGGAGAGCAGCCAGCAGACAGACCTGCCAGGCTCTCCCACATGGCCGGCTGTGTCTCCAGAGCAAAAGTGAAACAGACCCCGTGTTCACAGACACCCAGGAAAAGGGTCCGTAACTAAAAATAGGTGTGGGGCAGTGGGTGGGGGGCATACTGCTGAGTCAGTTCCCACAGCCAGTTCGTCCTAAGATGGCAGTTGTGAAGTCCCATACTGGTAGGGGCAGGAGAACCGAGGGAGGGGACGCACCTACTGAGGGCAGCACCGTGCCCCCACAGGCAATAGAAGGCCAAGCACAAGGCTGCTGTCATTTCCTGTCCCTGTCACTGCCAGGTGCTGCCCAGCAACACAGAGTCACCACTTTCTGGCCCTGTCACCCTTCCTGCCGAGTTCCCCTTCCTGTCCAGCTTCCTTCCTGTCCAGTTTCTTTCCTGCCCAGCCCCCTTTTCTGACCTAGGACTGTGTTTCTGGTTCTACCCTCACAACCTCTCACACCAGTGGCAGGTGACTCTCCAGCACACCCACCCACAGCAGGTGAGGACACAGCTGCCCTTGATGTGACCCATGGGGAAATGCTGTGGGTTGCAGGAATGGATGTGGCTTGGGCCACAGCACTGAAATTCGCCATTTCTGGAGTTGGTAAGGCTCCCTGGATCAGCACATCTGTGGCTTATTCTCCCTTGTGGCTCACTGGGTGAAGCCTAGCCCTTTACTGTGCAGGGAGGAGGTGGGAGGTGGGTGCTTGGCCTCCGAGCTGGTCCACGAGGCCTGTCACCTCTACAAATGGCCTACTGCTGTCCTTGCCTGGTCCCCCCTGAGGCGTGTCTAGCAGTGTTAGAGTTCTTAGAAGAGCAGAGTTAACAGGAAACACACAGCACATGGATTTACTAGGTTGGCTTACAGAATCAGGAGAGAGACCAAAGTGGCTGTGTGTGCACGTGGTGACTCAGACGCCAACATGTAGCCACAAGGCCTAGAAGCTTCCTGTGGAGCAGTGATGAGTCTGTGCTGCGTGTTGGCATCAGGAGCCCATGGGGAAGACAGGAGCTCTCCCAGAAGAGAATACACTGTTCTTCTTCCTTCCACTTTTATTCAGTTCAAGCTATCAGCCTATTGGTTGGTCTACCCATATGTGGGGTGGGACATCCTCCTTCAACTTGCTGTCCTGCCTGTCAGTCATCCATGGAGGCATCCAGAGTTCTGCCTTCAGGCAGATGAGCGTCTCCTAATCCACTCTGGAGTTGACACCTCACAGCCCAGGGTCACATAGCCCTGGGATCCTGGCCCTGGAACCTTACATGTGCTCCCTGGGCTCTGTCCACTTCTGTCCAACTCTGGTGAAGAGTTATGGTCATCTCTTGGGATCTGTCCCAGGACTCACGGGGTGGGAGCGTGGACCTCCTGGAGGGAGCCAGTCTGTGCAGACGCTGCTACAGTTTGTGGGCTGTTGGCTTCTTGCACCTGTCTCTTCTCAGTTCTTTTGGTTGCAAAATATTTTATTAATCTTAATGACTTTTAAAAGCATATTTAAAGTATTACCACTGGGCTAAAATCATGTCCTGGTGTTTATTCTTTGGGATCTCCGAGTTTCACCACTGCTGACTAATCCCCGAGGACAATTCTTAAGAAACGGTGCCACAGGGGCTCACTCTATAGCCCAGGCTGGTCCCGAACTCACTGTGTAGCGCAAGCTGGCCTTGAACACATGGCAATCCTCCTGCCTCAGCCTCCCAACTGCTGGGATTATACCAGTGTGCCACCACACCTGGCTTATCAGTAGATTTCTTAAAATACAATTATTTTAAGCAAGTATTTCTGGAAAGATTGAGTTTATTTCCTATATTTTTAAAGGTGTGTGTGTGTGTGTGTGTGTGTGTGTGTGTGTGTGTGTGTGTTATGATCAGTTTTGGGTTCAGAGCACAAAACTGAAAGTAAAGAAATTTCCCTTAAGCTCCTATTGGCCATGAGGCTCTTAGGTGAAATGATCACGCTCCACAGCATCCTGCGTAGATGTGATATTCTAGTCTTCACATGTAGTAAATGAATTTTCCACTTACGATCACTGCAGCTTACGATGGGGCTTACGGCAGGGCCTCTGACCCTCTGATGGGGAATTGGGAGGCACCGAGTGAGTGGGTATCCAGAACTTCATCTGGACTTACAGCCTCTTCCCAGCACTTGCATGGCCGCCTGAGCTCCCCCTCCTGTCAGGTCAGCAACAGCAGCAGCATTATTCTTGCAGGAGTTCCAGGCCATCTGTGAGCTGCCCTTGCTTGCTCCTTGTGAGAATCTGATGCCTGACTGCCTGAGGTAGCGCTGAGGCAGGGATGTGTATTTTGAGGAGGGGCTACAGGTACAGGGGAGAGGCGGCCTGAGCCCAGTCAGCCGTCATTTGCTGGATGGGGATGTCTACTTGGAGGAAAACACATTTGTGTTATGGTGAGTTACTGAACTAGTTCACTATCACGGTGTAATGATAAGGGAAACAGCGAGCAAGAAAGGTGCGTGCTGAGTCCTCCTGAAGCCGCATCCTCGCTCGTGGCCCACCGGCTCTACAGGGTGGCAGTCGCAGCTCAGCCCTGGAGCGGTTGCCTAGCGTGCTGAAGGCCCTGAGTTTGATTTCCCAGTGCCACATACAAATCAGCTGGGTGTGGTGGCACACGCCTGTAATTTCAGCACTTGGGAGGCTGTGGCAGGAGGATTGCTGTGAGTTCAAGGCAGCCTGGCGTTCACAGTAAGACCTTGTCTTTAAAGCAAAGCCAGTCCCTGGTGCCAAAAAGATTGGGTGTGGACTGCTGGTTTATGGACGGACCTCACTGGAAGTCCAGAGCCTGTTGTTCTGCAAGGGGAGAGGTTGGGGGGGTGGGGTATGGCACCTCCCAGGCAAGGTCTGGGCTGGGCTGGCTCTGTCTCCTTTGTCCCCAAGCTGGTGTGGGCGTGTATCTAAGTGGTAGAGAGGTGGTGATAGGAGGGCATTCACCACTCTGTCCTCCATCTGGACAGAGAAAGCAGCTTGCATGCTCAGCCGGGCAGCTCTCCTCTGTGCTCTGCACCCAGACCTCCCTGAGCAGGGTGGGTATCCTCATCCACCCAGAACCCCCCACCCACACAGCTCCCAGGAGAGACCTGGGGCCAGTCATATTAAGTGGGAAGAGTCGGGCAAGGATTTTCTCCTCCACACAAAGCCGACTCTGAGATCTGCCTGGCAGGTCCTCCGAGGGAGCTATTTTTAGCAGGTGCTCAGTTTCCTGAGTGCGCGGCTGGGGGCAGGCAGAGGAGGGGGACCTCATCAGACACTGTCAAGGGGTCATGTGAGCCCCTGCAGCCCACCCCTCCTCTGGCTGCGTGTGTCCCTGCCTGGGAAGGGCAGGTGTCTTGGGCTTAGAGCCACCACCCACACAAGTATTTCCAGTCCCCTGCTGTGCCTTCTTTGTTAAGATCAAACATCTCTGTTGTAAACACTTTGTATTGCATATATATATATATTAATAAAAATGGTGGGAAAATAGGATCAAGCCTCTGAGCCAGGCCCTGTGGTGCAGGCTGTCATCTCAGCCTTCTTAGCGGCTGAGGCAGGA
This sequence comes from Ctenodactylus gundi, assembly GCA_004027205.1. Taxonomy (NCBI): domain Eukaryota; kingdom Metazoa; phylum Chordata; class Mammalia; order Rodentia; family Ctenodactylidae; genus Ctenodactylus; species Ctenodactylus gundi. Next base: position 132,220 of record PVKB01000962.1, read on the forward strand.
GGATTGAAAGTTTGAGCTCAGCCTGGGCAACTGAACGAGACCCTGTCTCAATGTCAAAAATAAAAATGGGCATCTGGGGACGTAGCTCAGCAGTTAAAATGCTGGCCTAGCAAACACAAGGTCCTGTGTTCAATTTCCAAACACCATACAAAAATTACCCGGGTGTGGTGGTGTGTGCCTATAAACCCGGCGTTGAGGAGGCTGAGGCAAGAGGATTGCAGTGAGTTGAGGACCACCGTGGACTAGAGTGAGACCCTATGTCAAAAAAAGGAAAAAGAAGAAGGTCTGGGGAGGTCAGCGGGCGGGGCCCTGGCTCGGCCCTTGTGCCACACACATGCCCACTCTAGTTCTGTGCACACACACACACACACACACGAGTGTGCGCATGACTGACCTTTTCTTTTTCTTTTCTTTCTTTTTTTTTTTTTGTCATTGCGTGTTCAACCCAAGGCCATTGCCCTGGGCTACACTCTCTTTCTATGTATGTATGTATGTATGTATGTATTTATTTATTTTTTGAGACAGGAGATACGGTTTTCCTAAGTTGCTAAATTGCCCGGATTGGACTTGAACTTTCAGTCTTCCTGCTTCAGCCTCCCAGAGAGATGAGATGGCAGGATCTGGCTTGATTCCCTTTGCTGTCTGAGCGCTAGCAGAGGTGAGGCCAGGGTCCAGCCTGCCCCTGTGGGCGCGTGCAGAGGTCAGCATGAGGCCGGAATTAGCCTGCAGGTGCCTCCCCTACCCCAGCGGGGCCCAGTGGAGCCCAGCGGAGCGTGAGCGCCACATGCGCGACATGGGGATGTTAAAAAATACACGCTTAATTGCAACAGAAAGTGCTGTGAGACTCAGAACTATATTTGGCCTGGAAAAGCTTATTGGCAAAACATCGCAGCAGGTGCTGGAGGGAGGCTGAGTCAGGGGAGGAGCCCGCCTGATGCTGTGAATTTCAGCAAAATGCAAGTCCTGGGGAAGGAGGGAGCAGCCGCCGCCACGTGCAGCCCGGAGGGGGGCCTCTCCTTCCGCAGTCACTGGGAGTGGGGGTGGGAGGGAGGAGGGGCGAGTCCCTGGGAGTAGAATGGGATGTCACTGTCGAGTTGTCCTTGAAGAGCTCCCTGGACGTTAGATCCTTGCCTTCTCCCTCTCTGGGTGCACTGGGCATCCGAGAGGCTCCAGGAGGAAGAGCGGTTCTGTGGTGCCTGGCCAGGAGTACACACCGGCTTTGGAGCCACATGATGTCAGGGCACCACTGTGTCCAGCTTTACAGGACAGAGTGGTGGAGACAGCGTTGTGCACCCCGTAAGCCCTGCACCCCGTGACTGCTTCTTGGCCCCAATTCCAGTCTTGGCTATACCGTGGAGAGGCAACTTGTCTAAAGTACAATCTCTCTGTGTCTCTGTCTGTCTGTCTGTCTGTCTGTCTGTCTGTCTGTCTGTCTGTCTCTCTCTCTCTTCTTTTCTCTGTCCTTCTGTGCTGGGATTGCACCCAGGATCTTCACATTGAGCAGCATCCCAGCCCATTTTAAAATGTTTGATTTTGAAGCAGGGTCTTACTCAGTCACTGAGTTGTCCAAGCTGGGCTTGACCTTGGGATCCTCCTGCCTCAGCCTCCCAGGCAGCTGAGATGACAGGCCTGTGCCATTGTGCCTGCCTGCACAATTTTTTCAGGTGCTCACTCACCCTTTGAATGCCCTCTGTGAGTAGTAGCTCGTCCTGGCTTCCGCCTGCTTCTGCTGTGGAGCTTTGGAGTTGTGTGTGCGCTTCAGGTGTTATTTACTTTTTTTCCCCCCAAAAAACTATCCGTTTTATTGCTGTGTTTCTGTGGCACATAGTGATACAGACCAGGGGGAGGGAGTGGTGCATCCACGTTGCATCCAGGCCATCTTTATGCCTTTTCTCCGCCCCTGGAGCAGTGTGGACAGGACTCACCTCTCCCAGCCTCAGCAGGACAGCTGCGTTGTCACCTTACCGATGCCACGGAAGTCATCTTGGAGGGTGGGTAGCTGGAGATGCCCCTGCCCGCCCAGAGGACAGGCTCACCTCTCCTGCCCTGTGCTGGTTGCACCTGCCCAGCCTGCGCCTGGCCCCCGGGTGGGCTCTGGGCCCTGTGGCACAGCTTTGGAGAGGGCAGCGCGCCACTGCCTGTGGAGCGTGCTGGATAAAGATCTGCCGAGCTCAGCGTCTGGCCGGGATGGGGTCAGCCGCCTGCCCTTGACTTCCTTCTGCTCCCCGTGTCCCTGCGAGGTCTCCTCCAGAGGGTCCTCCCAGCCTTGGCAAGGAGACCAGTTGACACTGAAGGTGGAGCCCTTGGTGGAAATGCAGACTGCTGGGTGGGACACCTGGGTCTCCTCAGCTGCCTTCTGATCGAGCAAGAGGGTCTCCCCTCTGAGGCCTGGAGGTCTGGTTTCCTGATGGGAGGTGGTACCTGAGGGGCCACCTTGAGCTTGGGGTTGGAATCTGGGTGTGGGGTGGGGGAGTGAACCGTAGGGTCCCCAGCCTCTGTGTGTGCAGGAAAGGGACTTTTATTTTAGCTCAGAAAGGTAGGAAGACTGTCCTACAATAGAAGAAACAAATGGGTCAGTTGCAACAAAGGACCTGTGGTCACACCTCAGTTTCAAAAACACCCAGCAAGGGAGCCAGGCAGCAGCCAAGTGGCTGGTGGGCTTAACTGTCGCCTGTCATTTCAGCAGTTCTGGATGCTGAGGTAGAAGGATCCCAAGTTCAAGCTCAGCCTGGGCATCTTTGTGACTTACTGAGACTTGGTCTCAAAATTTAAAGGAAAAAATTGGAAAAAAACAAAAACAAACAAACTAACAAAAAAACCTGGCTGGGAATATAGCTCAGTGCAAAGGCCCTGGGTTCAGTCCCCAGTATTGAAAAAGAGAGTTCTAATGAGCCTGTGAGGACAAGCTGGTGCTTTTACATGGTAGGTGTTGAAGGGTGAAATTTCATGCAGTCTCCGACTTTCTGTGAGTTAGCTCAGGCAAGACAAACCTGCTTCCCTTTTTTCCATCCTGCAGGGAAGTCTTCCCACTGAGAGCCCAGGAGGGAAGGGGAAAGGGAGTGGGAGGGAGAATGGAGAACCGTCCAGAAATCAGAGCAGAAGCGTCCGTAGCTCTCGGCTGATGCAGCGTGCTCCACTTGGGGAGCGTTGCCTAAGCCCGAGTCCCTATGCAGAGATCATCAGAGGCACAAAATGGAGGCGGGGAGGGACTGTCCATGAGGATAATAGTGGACCAGGAGCCTCAAGGGGCCCCGACATCAGAGTGCTCAGACACAGGGCGTTAGCGAACGGTAACAGACGCTTTGAAAGGACCACTGTGGTTTGGATCTGGAATGTCTCCCAAAAGTCTCATACATTTGGATGTTACGGATGATCTGTGGAACAATGTGCTGTTGGGAGATTGGGGCCTGGTCTGGAGGGGTGGATTATAGGCATGTGGTAGAAGACAGGTGTGTGGATTGGATTACAGGTGTGTGGTGGGGGCTTAAACCTGGAAGGGGTAGAACACTGGGGAGAGACCAGGAGTGGGGCGGATCACTGGGCTGGGACCTGGAAGGATGTGTGTGGCTTTTTGCCTTCCTTCCAGACCTGACTTGACTTGGCCTCCTGTTTGCCATGTCATGAGGATCTACGTCCGCTGCTGCCTCCCCATGGGCTTCTTCCACTGTTACTGCTGCCCACCAATGGATTCTGACCCCCTGAAACTGTGAGCTTAAAATAAACCTTTCCTCCCCTGAGTTGTAGATGTCGGGTACTGGGTCACAGGGATGGAAAAGTAACAGAGACAGGGACTAAAGACACAGTTACAAGGCCTAGCCACAGAGACTGGAGTGAAGAAGATGGTGGGAGAGCCGCTGGGAGAAGGGACAAGGGATCTCCTGCCTGGGAGCAACATGTGCTCTGAGGAGACATGGCCAGCCCTGAATGGGAGGAAGAGTAGCTCCCAAGCCAGAACAGGGCAAGTCGAACCTCAGGGTTTGTGAAGGAGGGCACGACAGAGCCATTGCCGAAAACCCCAGAGTAAGAGGACTGACTGTAGCACCAAGAGACCATCGCTACATGGATGAAGCATCCACGATGTGCCCTGGGCCGGCGGTGGGGAGGTATCTTAGGCACTTCTGGGAGCTGGGACACAGTACCTGACTCCTACAAACTGCAGGCAGAGAAGTTTATTTTGACTCACTCATGGTCAGTTGGCCATGATGGGAAGGCCTGGCAGAAGATGGCTATTCACCCCGTGGCAGCCCGGAAGCAGAGAGAAAAGAAGAGGGAAGTTGGGGACAGAGCACACATTTCTAGGTCCCACTCCGGTGACCCCCCCTCCCGCCAGGTCTGCCCTTCACAGCCCAGGATGCCACCCATGGGTGAACCCAAGGATGAGCACAGCACCTGTGATCTGGCCACCTTGAATACACAGGGGACTCTGGGGGACATTTTAGGTCTACACCATGACAAAAATGATCTGACTTGTCAGGGGAATTAAGAGAGACAGTTGGCAGAACCAGGCGGTATGTTATTCACAAGAGCTGTTAGTACACAGGTCTGGCCTCAGGTGATTGGAGAAGGGTAGAACAGTGAGGACGTCACCAGCTAGAGAAGGGGTGCTGGTGGGGCTCACAGCAGGCAGGATGCATGGTGACCCCCCAAACGTTACTAGATGAGAAGAAATCACCCCAGTAGAGCCAGAGCCTCATTTTGCTAGGAAATAGAATTCTAAATGGGTGTACAAAACGCGAGCACCAAGGGCATATATTAGGAACTGGCAGAACTACAGGGAGGAGCTGTTGAGGGGTCGCTGGAGTGGCCAGCTTCAGGCAGCAGTGACATCATCAGGAAGGCATGGAGGACTGGGTGATACCCTACCAACCTGCTTGTGCCTGTCAGCATGTGAGCCACATGGTCTGCAACTGGAGGTCCTGCGGTCTTTGTTGCGGTTTGCCTCTGGAATGTCCCCAAAAGCTTTGTATATTTGGATGTCATGGATTATCTATGGAGCCATGTGCTGTCAGGAGATGGGGGCCTGTCTGGAAGGTGGATTATGGGTGTGTGGCAGATTACAGGTGGTGGAGAACAGGCATGTGGCAGATTGTAGATTATAGGTGTGTGGTGGGGTCTTAAACCCGGAAGAGGCAGAACACTGAGGCTGGACCGGAAGGGGCAGATCACTGGCACAGGACCTCCTGCTGCTTCCTTCCTTCCTCCCTTCTGGGATTTGACTGGGCTTCCTGTTTGCAACGCTGTGAGGGGCTGCCTCCACCTCCCCATCAGTCATGTCAGCCGCCCACGAGTGGACTGTGACCCTCTGAACTATGAGCTAAAATGAAACTTTTCCCCCCGAATTTGTGCTTGTGGGGTATGGAGTCACAACCGCGGTAAGTCACTAAGATGGTCTTCTCCACGCAGCACACACCACAGTGCACTGCAGGGCCACCAAGTGACAGAGGTGAGAATGTGGACTTGCAAAACCTGCACAGCTGGTGTCTTGTTTTGATCCAGAACCACTTTGGGAGCTCTCTGTTAGGAAAGGGCCGTGTGGCCTCTCTCCCCCTCAAGCAGTTGGCCTTAAAAGGCCCTTCCAGATAGCTGTTCTGTACCCTGACGATGAGACAGGTTTCACAAAAGTGCTCTCTGGAGGACGTCTTTCATGAGTTTATGTCCCCAGACACCCCTAGTGATGCCCGGGAGTTCAGGGCCTGAGTCTCGGGGTCTGTTTGTCGTGTCCTTCCTTCACAATTTGTCATTCTTAGACTCATAAGTAAAAAAAAAACACCTTGTTTTGACTCTTCCCTTTCTTTTTTTCTTTATAGCACTGGGGATTGAGCCCCCGGCCTTTGTCCTGAGCTTCACCCGGCCCCTTTTTATTTATTTATTATTTCTTTTGAGATGGTCTTGCTAAATCACTAAGCTACCCAGGCTGGTCTCAAACTTGGGATCCTCCTGTCTCAGCCTCCCAGAGTGCTGGGATGACAGGCTGGTGCCACCGAGCCTGGCTCCTTTGACTGCTTCTCTGGACTTCACACTCTGAAGATCCTGGGGTAGTGTCCAATGAGCAAATGTGTGAGCTTTTCTCTTGTTCATCAGCCCTGTGGGAATTTGGTTCCTAGGCCTGGCCAGAGGCAGGAGAGAACAGAAGGGGTCGAAGAGGGGTCTGTGTAGGGGTCAGTGAGGCGGGAGCTGGGGTAGCCCTTGGGCTATTGCTGGACACCAGGAGAGGCTGTGCTCCTCAGGCATCCAGCTCCTGTGTCTCCTGCCTCAGGGGGATATTGGCTCTGGCTCCGCCTATGGGACACAGCTCCCAGCATCTCCAGTCCCGCAGACAGCGTTAGAACAGGTTTCGTGGGACCCTCAGCGGCCATTGGTGGGTGTGGGGGACATGCTGGAGACCAAAGTGGTTTGACCTGGGGGGAGTCTCCTAGCGACCACCTGCCAGGAGGAAGGAAGCATGGCCATGGAGAGGTTTTTAGGGGAAGGAACAAGGGGCAAGTAGGGGCTTGGAGGAGAGTGCCAGGGCCCGGGGCTGGCCTGGCTTGGGGTCTGCCGGGTGCCATTCAGAGTGCTAGGGCTAGAGAAATGGGAACCATGACCGGACATGGAAGGTGGCCCATCCTGCCTGAGGGGTCTCAGCGTTTCTTTCTGTGGGTTTTTTCTCAGGACTATGGGGATCCACCTTGGGGATTCAAGCACCAGGAAACCATTGATTAATTGATATTAATAAATAATAAATTAATTTCATACTGGGATTGAACCCCAGGGTCCTCACACTGAGCTACATCTCCAGCCTTTTTTTTTTTTTTTTTTTTTTTGAGACAGGGTCTTGTTAGTCCAGGCTGGTCCTGAACGCACTACATAGCCTAGGTTGGCTTCAAACTTATGGCAATTCTCCTGCCTCAGCCTCTCATGGGATTACAGGCGCGTGCCACCACACCTGGCTTATGTGATGTTGGGGAATGACCTAGGACTTTGTGCTTGCAAGGCAAGCATTTTAACCGCTGAGCTATTCCTCCAGCCCTGTCCAGCCCATTTTTAAATTTTTGATTTTGAGACAGGGTCTTGGCTAAGTCACTGAGTTGCCCAGGCTGGGCTTGAACTTGAGATCCTCCTGCTTCTGCCTACCAGCATATGGGCACAGCAGGCCTGCGCCACGGGGTCCAGCAACCATTGACTTTTTAGAGGAAGTAGCCCATATGACCACCCTCAATTTCAGGGACAGCCAGGCGACTGGGGTGGGGAAGGCGCTGGGGGCGGGAGTGCAGCCCCAGAGGCACTGGAGGGGTCCTGGGTCCTACCCAGGGGCGGCAGCAGCAGCAAAGGCTCGGGCAGGAGCGGAGCACGGGCAGGGACACTAAGGGACCACGTCGCCGGCCTGGGGCGGGGCGGGGCGGGTGGTGAGGGCGCGCGCGGCGACCCGGGAACCCCAGCGGGGCTGGGCGGGGTCCGGCGCCCACTCATCGCCGCCGCCGCCAACAGGAGCGTCGTCACGTGTGTGTGGCGGACGCGCCCAGCGCCACCGCCCGATCCCCAGCTCCTGCGAGAGGCCGTTAGCGGAATCCCCACAGCGGCCGGTGAGGACCGCACCGCGCGCGGCCGGGGAGCAGGGTGGCGGCGAGGGGACGCCGGCCCCTGTCGGCCCCCGTGCCGAGGCCCCTGCCCCCGGGGCGCCCGGGGGCGCAGACCTTCCTGGGCGCTCGGCTTCCCCTTTAATCCCAAATGGCCTTTTAAGCTTCTGGCTCCTATATTTAACCTATTTAATGAGATTTCTTTTCCAGTAATTCCTGAAACGGGTAATCTCTAATTGGGTCAAATTCTCTACCCACAAGCCAGCGATGCTATTTATAGAGCAAATCCGCAGGCTGAAGCTCCTCAGCCCAGACGCGGCTGTTGGCGCCGCCTTCTCCGGGCGGGCCGAGGCGGGACGATTTCCCACCAGGCTCCCAGAGGTCCGCGGGCGCTGCCCTGGCTCAGGTGCCCCGCGTTCCAGCGTCGCCACAAGTGATCCGTCCTGGCGGAGCCCGCTGCCTTTGCTCCTCCAATGGCTGAGCCACTGGGGATGGGGAGGGGGCCAGGCTTTTCAGTGACCCCTAAACTGCTCTCTCTCTCGCTGTCTCTCTCTCCTCTCTCTGTGGTCCCAGGGCTTCACTTTGAGCTACATTCCTGGCCCATTTTTATTTTGAGAAGATACAGTTTTGCTAAGTCGCTAAGCTGCTCAAACTTGTGTTCTTCCTGCCTCAGTATCCCAGAGTGCTGGGACGCCAGGCCTGTGCTAACGGAGAACCGGGACTGGCCCCCGCTGTCGCAGAGGCTTCCTGCCCCCACCCCCACTGGCCTCAGCATCCTGGTATACCCAGAACTCAGGGCAGGATGTGGAGCCCAAAGTGCCTCTGGAGACCACCCTGAAGTGTTCACATCTCTGTCAGATGGGGGGAGGGGCACAGGTGGCAGGGAGGAGCCATCCCTGTTGATGAGGACTGGTGTGTGTGGGTCACAGCACCCACCACAGGTCTCTGGTCCCCAAGTCTGGTCCAGCACCTTCCAAGCAGGGATGACGGGAGGGTCATGAGCTTGAGACCAGTTGGGCAACTTAGCAACTATATAAAAAGGGGCTGGGGCATTACAAATGACAAATTTCAGTCATTTGTAGAAAAATGGATATATTTTGAGACCATTATTTTCGGCAAAATGAATCAGACCCAGAAGGTTAAATATCATATGGTTTATCAAATGCGAGAAAACCAAGCCGTTAAAAAACATAAGAGATATGGAAGAAAGTAAAAAGATGGACTTTGTGGAGAGAGAAAGGGAACGGGAGGTGAGAGAGTGGGAAGGGGAAAGGGATGCAATATGTAAATTAAAAAACTGAAATTGCCCAGGCAGGGCTCAAACTTCCTAAACATAAAATAAAATAAAATAAAATAAAATAAAATAAAATGAGCTGGGGAGGTGAAGGTCCTGGGATTGATCCCAAAAGAGGAGGCAGACAGAATGGGGTGTTGCTAGGTTCCCACCTGGCCCAGGGTCCCCAAAGCCACGTCTAGCTGAGACACACCCACGTGGCTGCTCACAGCTGTGGTGCCTCCCGGTGGGGGTCAGACCTCACTGTGGGTGTTTCCAGGAGGGCCGTTTGAGGGGAGCCTCCCATTGAAATCAAGGGGCTGGGAGTAGAGCACACTGGTTTCCGGGGCAAAGGTGGGCCATGTCTGATCAGCTGAAGGTTTGAACAGATGCTACGATTGGCCTCCTTCAGGGAAGGAGGAATTTCCCAGCAGCTGGCCACTGGCTGGCCCGGGACATGGGTTCTGCCTGGGCTCCAGCCTGCCACATGCCTTGTGTGACCACATGAGCCAGTTCCTGAAGAGAAGTCTCTTTCTCTCTGTATATACAAGAATAAAGTATGATTGAAAAATAATGAATGTTTTAGTTTCAAACAGTTTATTTCAGTAACAGACCCACGGCTGTGAACCCCTCTCGAGGTCCTCGTCCTGTTGTTCTCTTTCCTGAAGATCTTCAGCAGTCCTGTCCTGGCTGCTTCGAGGTCCCAAATCCATCCAACATGCTGACCTTCCATGGTCGTTTTGACTTGGGGGAAGAGCCAGAGGTTGCACAGTACTGGGTCTGGTGATTGAGGGGGCTGAGGATGCACCACCATGTTTTTTGAGCCTGTCTTCCCGTGGGGTGGTGCTGGGTGGCAGCAGCCACTGTGTTTTTGATCCCACTGTGCAGAGACACTCATGCCTCGTACAAACTCTGGCCACACGGGTCACGTGGTTACCTCTGAGACAAAATGGGGTTCCGTGAGGATCTCAGAGACCAGCAGTCCCAGCCTTTGGGGCACCAGGGACCTATGTTGTGAAAGACAATTTTCCCCTGGCCCGGGCGTGGGGAACAAGGATGATGGTGTTGGCATCCTGGCATCAGCCCCACTTCGGGCCATCGGGCATTGGATTCTCATTAGGAGCATGTGGTGGAGGTCCCTCACAGGATTCCCTCTCCTATGAGAGTCTAATGCCGCCACTGTGAGCCCAGAAGGTCACACCAGGGATGGGGGTCACGCCAGGGATGGGGACACAGAGGAAGCTGGGCATGTTGGCCTGCCACTTTCCTGCTGTGCAGCCCCATTCCAGTCCTGGCCCTGGGGACTGGGAATCCCTGCTGTAGATTCAGAATCAACACCCTCTTTCTTGACCATGGTCATTTCCACTGGTGGCCTGTGACCAACTGCTACAGCCTCATGAAAGGGAACTTTTTCCTAAAATTCCAAGTAGGCTGGAGTCTGTGGGGATCAGTGAGCTTAGGCAGAGGCTGGGCAGGGAACTATCCTGCCACTGTGGTCACCAATATATTTGGCCCCTGAGTCTGCGTACACAGAGCACAGATCAGAGGCAGACTGTCATCTGTGTGCGAAGGACAGGCTTCGTGTGCTTGCGAGTCTCTGCTCCCAGGTCTCTGAGGAGCTGGCAGCAAAACAAATCCCCAATCCACTGTAGGAAGTTGAAGCACAGAGAGGTTGAGAAGCCGACTGAAAATCACACAGCTGGGAGGCTGGAGCCTACACCCTTGCCCAGCAGTGGGACGTGGGGGTCACACTCTCCTAGTGATAACACCACATGCCAGCCCCCACCCCCCGTGGTGGCCACAGCTAGACCTTGGGCTGAGGATCCAAGCTCAGTGATCCCAAAATTTATTTGCTATTCCCAAAGGCCAGGTAGAAGCAAAGGTAGGAAGGAGATCCTGGCCCCTTGAGGCAGAAGGATCACAAGGTCCAGTTCAGCCTGCGCAACTTAGTGACTTAGACCTTGTCTAAAAATAAAAAATAAAGCCAGGCGTGGTGGCACATGTCTATCATCCCAGCATTTGGGAGGCCGAGGCAGGAGGATTGCTGTGAGTTCAAGACTAGCCTAGAGCAAGACTCTGTCTCAAAAAAATAAAAAAATAAAAAAAAACATGAGATGGAGACATATCTCTGTCTGAAGGCTTTGGGCTCCATCCTCATTACTGAAAAAAAGGGGGTGCTGTTCTTCCTGAACTGGATACTCAAACACTATTGCACTTTTTAACTTTCATGTAGTTCTGCCATTTTAAAATATCATTCAACTTTGTTAGCCAAAATCAATAGGGTAGAAAAAAATCTGCTACATCATTAATGAAAATGCACACCTGAAAACCTTGTCAGCTCACGAAGCAGGCGGTGGGGACGGGGCGGGGACAGTTCAGATTCTCCTATGGGGGGGGGTCTTCCTCGAGCCCAGACCAGCAGCCACTAAAGGCGTATTGCTGAGGGCCTTGGGTGGGACCCACGGGAAGCTTCATGAAATGTGCCCCCCATTGTGGGAGGAGACCAGGAGACTCCCTCATCCACAGCCCCCACTGGTGACCTGAGCTTACAGGTGACACCTGTGGACCTTTGATAAAAACCCATGTCTTGTGGTTCACCCAGAGAAAACAGAAACTCCCTGAATTCTGACCTGAGCCTACATATGAACATGCGGGCTGTGGGGCTCACCCTGGGGATCATGGGACACAGCCCAGGGCCCCTGCTGGGTCTGTGCAGCCGGAGCTGGTGTGAGGAGGGTGTGGTGTGCAGGGTGTGTAGCACCTGCAGGTGCTGGGTCACCCTAGGGGTCCTGCAGGAGGGACAGTGACCTGGAAGTCACCTCAAGGAAAGGGACAGAGGCTGTGACTCCAGGGGTGGCCCGAAGGCCCACAGGCCAACTGCAGCCACCATGGGTACTTCTGAAACCCTCACTGTCCCCTTGTGTGTGGTTCTGGGAATCCAGCGCCGGGCCTTCACACTAGGCTACACCCCCTGATCATTTTTTAAATTTTATTTTGGTAGATTTTATTTTGCTAAGTAGCTAAGTTGCCCAGGCTGGAACTTGAGATCCTCCTGCCTCAGCCTCCCAGGTCCTCTCCTCTAGCAGTCTTCTCGGCCCCTCTCCCCACCCTCAGTCTCGCACTTCCCCTCAGGACTCTTCCATGCTCCCTCCTACTCCCCCAACACCCCAGGGGCGCCTCGCCCTGCCCTCCCCGTAGCTCCACACGTGCCCAGCTCGGCAGGATTCGGCGAGGACAGCCACGTGGAGGGCGCAGAGAGTGCCGCGTGCTGGGAGAGGACGAATCCGCCGGCTCCTCCCCGTTTTTCCGGCACGCATCCCATCCTCGCCCCGTGGGGCCTGGCTCTGCATCCTCAGCTGGCCACAAATGCCTCGCCAGTCACCTGGTTTTATTGGGGGGCGCATTTGGCTGGACCACTCCTCCCCCTGCCTCCGACTCTTGAAATGTCCCTAAAGACTCACTCTAGGGCGCGGGGTGTAGGGGTGGGCGCTTAGGTGGGGAAATGGAGGCCGGTGGCCACGTCACGCGGAGCCCTCCACGCGGGGCGCCCTGGCTGCATCCTCAGGCGGGCGCACCCTGCTCGCCAGGGACGCGGTTTAACTTGGGGAGGGGCGCACCTGGCGGGACCCCCGCTCCCTCCCTCTCGCTCTCCTTCCCTCCAGGGAAAACGTCCGCATCTAACACGTCCCCAGACACTCCCGGAAGGGCTGGGGGAGGATGGGCGCGCAGGCGGGGAAACTGAGGAGCGCCCGTGGGGCAACGTCACCCGGGGCGCCCCCCTCCGCCGCCAGCGGGGCGCGGGGCTGTCGCAGCGTCGCGGTGGCGGCGGCGGCGCGGCTGGGGCGCAGTGCGCAGGCGCGGGAGGCGGGGGAGGGGACGCGCGTGGCGGCCGCCGGCGTCCCCGTGTGGTCCCGCCGCGCCCCCGGGCCGGCGAGGGGCGCGCGGGGTGCATGGCGCGGCGATGGCGGGGCGCGCAGGGGGCGGCAGGGAGGCCGGGGGCGCGGGGGGCGCGGGCCGGGCGGGGGGCGAGGAGTTCGCGGGCCCCGAGCTGGAGGCGCTGCTCGGCCGCTACGCGCTGCGGCTGGAGCAGGCGGCGGCGCTGCGGGCGCTGGCGGTGCTGAGTGCGCTGGCGGGCGCGGGGGCGCTGGCCGAGCTGCTGGGGGCGCCAGGCCTGGCGCGGGGGGCGCAGCCCGTGCACTGCGGCCTCTTCCTGGCGCTGCTCGTGGTCACCAACGCGCGCGCGCTGCGGGAGGCGCGGCTGCAGCAGGTGGCGCGGCTGGCGCTGCTGCTCAGCCTGTCGCTGGCGCTGCTCTGCTGCCCCTTCGCGCTCGGGGACCCTGCGCGCCACCCCGCCCCGGGGACCGCGGCCACGGCGGCCGCGCGCGGCGTCTGGCAGCTACTGCTGCTCACCTTCGTGTCCTACGCGCTGCTGCCTGTGCGCGGCCTGCTGGCCGTCACCTTCGGGCTCGTGGTGGCCGCCTCGCACCTGCTGGTCACCGCCACCCTGGTCCCTGCCAAGCGCCCGAGGCTCTGGAGGACGGTGAGTGTCGCCGCCGCCGCGTGGGGTCCGGGAATTCCCGGAGTTGGGCGCGCCTCTTCCGACGGGGCGGGCGGGGAAACGGAGGTCCCTGGTGGAGGGGCTTCGGGGAGGATGACTCAAGGTCACTCCGCCAGCCAGGGTCGCGGTCGGGTTGGCACCCTCGGGGCCCCGCCGTCCGCCCGCACAGCGTCTCCAGGCGCCCTGGGCGCGCGGCGCGGATACGGGATCCCGCCAAGGTCAGCCTGCGGGAGGGAGGGAGGGGAGAACCGAGCGATGGCGGGAGGGAGTGCACGGCGGGCTGCTGCCCTGTGCGCCCCGCGGGGTCTTGTTTCTGCGCTCGAGCCTCCGGAGGTGGAGGTGGGGCCACAGAAGGACTCGGGGTCTCCCTGTCTCCCGGATGCCCGTGGTGGACCCGCCTCTGCCCCAAAGAGCAGGGTTTGCCAAGGTCATCCGCCGTCCTGTGTCCACTGCTCCAGCTCGGAGGTCGCCCTGACCCTGGCTCTGCAGAAACCCTAACTTTGTCACTGTCTCCCCAGCTTGGCAAGCGACATGGTTACAAGGACAGGGACTAGGACGTCTGCCTCCCGTGGGTCCCTGCTGGACACATAACCAGACCCCCAACCCCACCTGATGGGGCCAGGCCAGATGGCTTTGTCCCCAGGGAGTGTCCCCTGGTGCCTGTCCCACCTGGTTTGGCTCCAAGGAAGGTGTCGTGGCCCCAGGGTGATGCAGACTTGTGATGGGGGGGCTCCTCTGTGGAGAGGAGGTGGCAGTGGGGTGAATGGGGACAAGTGGACCGAGAAGAAGGTGCACAGAGAGATGCCAGGCTCCCGACAACCCCTGTGGAGGAATGCCCTGCCCAGCCCTGCAGAGGGACTGCATGGGGTGTGGGGCACACCTGGGGAAGAGTACATGCTGGGCTGGCTTTGAGCATCCCAGAGGGCCGGCTGGCATGTGCTCAGACCCTGGAAAGGGGTTAGGGGTGCGTGGCAAGGGTGGCTGGGAAGGTGGGGGAGAGGAGGGGCAGGGGTGGGGCCAGAGGCTGAGAAGACAGGGTCCAGCCGGGTGGGATGGGGGAGGGGTCCCCTGCAGGCCCCTCCCTGGCATTCTGGGGCTCTTCCATCCTCCCCAGCCCCTCCCGGCTGTGTTTAGCTTGAATCTCGCACTGGTCCCAACACTCGGGCTGGTGTGGCAAGGTGACCCCCGTGCTGTGCTCTGCTTGGCTCACGGGGTGGGGAGTTGGGGGATGGGGGGTGAAACAGGGGCCAGAAAAGCTTGGATTATTGTTTTTTGTGTGTGTGGTACTGGGGTTCCAACCCAGGGCCTTCACACTGAGTTACGTCTCCAGCCCATTTTTTTATTTTTTATTTTGAAACAGGGTCTTGCTAAAGGGCCCAGGGTGGGCTCAAATTTGTTGTCCTCCTGCCTCAGCCTCCCATAGTGCTGGAATGACAGCCCTGCGCTCCAGCCAGGCTATTGTCTTCTTAAATGAGTTTTCCTAGAAAACTCCCCTAGGTGTTCTTCAGATGAAGATTGAAAAGCGTTGTGGAGGAGGGAACGTCCTGCGGCAGCTGCCCACCCCCTCCAGCCCACAGCAGGGTTCTCAGGCCCCAATGCCTGGGTGTCCTGTGCTGCTCCCTGGGTGATGCAAGTCCTTTCCTCCCCTGGCCTCGGTTTCTCCTCCTCTGTGAAGGGATTACGCCTCCCGCTGCCCCCTCCCCCTAGGGCTGTGTTGGAAGTAAAAAGTTTGTGTTGGAAACTGACATTTGGGAACCTTTTGTCCCTTCTAAGCCATTATGGGTTTCCTGTTCAGGTGGTAGTGTTGCTGGTGAAGGGGCGGGTGGGGCAGAGCCCCCAGGTGTGGGTTCCCTGGGCGCCTGTCTCCAGTCCCCATCCCTTCTTTGGTCAACGCTGATGAATGGGCAGGTGGCCCTCCCACAGTGGTGGCTGGTGTGCTTGTCATTCCCTGGCCACACCCCAGCCGCCACTGCCCTGTTTCCCCACTACCTCTGCGGCTCCCCGTGCTGCCTCCTGTTGCTGAATTCCAGGCAGCACCAGTGGGCTTGGGATGGTACCCCCAAAAAAGCAGAGGGACTAGCAGATGGAGAAATCCTGCAGGGGGAGCCCAGTGTGGAGTCTTAATCCCCTAGCACTCTGGGAGGGTGAGGCAGATGGATCACAAATTCAAGCCCAGCCCAGGTAACTGAATGACTTAGGGAGCACCTGTATCAAAATCAAAACACGGGTTGAGATGTAGCTTGGTGTGAAGGTCCTGAACTTGGTTCCCAGAACCACGAAAACAAAATAAACAGACAAACCAGTGGACCGTCTCTATGAAGGCCCTGCTGTGGAGCCAGTGGGGAGCTCAGTTGGGGTAGTTGAGCGGGGGTCCTGGGGGTGGGCAGAGTGGCCTTTATGGGCAGAAGGGGATCCTAAGACCTCCCAGGAGAGAGGTGATCATGCTGTGCGGTCAACATGCTCTGAGCCTTGTACTAAGAACGTTGGTGGGGAAGTAAAGGCAGGAGCCTGTAGGCCCATCGTGTGGTCACTGTGGGTCCCTCTGCCCTGTCCCTCCTGTGTCTGCAGCCTCTTCCCTGGCCCTCCCCACCTCCGTGCTCCGCCGAGTTCCTGGACACTTGCTTTCTGGCCAGCGTTACTGCTGTGACGTTTCCTTTGGAATAGCCAAGGCCTGGCCAAGAGATGCGTGTGTTAATTTTGTTGCCTTTAAATGTAAAGGAAATAGAGTTTGGTTTCTGTTGCATTGTTTTGTCCTTTCTGTGGTCCTGGGGTCTGAGCCCAGGGCCTTCATGCTGAGCTACATCCCAGCCCAATTTTTATTTTTGATCTGAGACAGGGTCCTGCCAAATCCCTAAGTTGGGCTAGAACTTAGCATCCTCCAACCTCAGCTTCCTTCTAGCGCTAGATGACAGTCTTGTGTCCTGGGCCTGGCCTCCATCATGTTCCTAAGTGTGGCAGGATACCCGGTCATGGCTCTCCCAGGTATCTGCGTGCCTCTCCCGCCAGCACCGGCTGTTGCCCTGTTGGTGCTCACCTCGGTTTGGGGTGTCATCTCTCTCCTTTTGCACCTCTGAGTCTTGAGGGCTGGGGCTGAGCTCCCAGAGTGGCTATGATGGGGGCTGGTGGGTATCCAGCGTCTGAGGGCATAGCATTGTCCTGTGCCTCAGTTTCCCTCACTGTCCGTGGGAGCACCTCATGCCTTGGTTTCCCCCACCATTCGTGGGAGGGCTCTGTCATTTGTTTTGTGCTTTCTGGGACAGATGCGTCCCTAGATTCTGCGTGAAGTCCTCAACCTGGCCACGTCGTCTGCACCTCATGATATGTGAGCTGCCTCTTATGATCCACAGCTGTTGGTGGCTGGTGGCCTGCTGCTTTGGTGTGGCTTAGGGACCCTGGAGCAGAAGTGCCTTGCTGTGGTAGCCTTGGTGTTCCTGTGGGGGGATCCTGTTCCTACAGCCACCAATTGGCTGGTACTCCAGGGCTGAGTGAGGTTGAGTGAGGTCAGGGCAAGGGTGTGTTGTTGTGGGGATATGAGGCCGAGCCACCCTTCCTGTCTGCACACTTCCAGGACCACCAGCCCCCGGCATTCCATGTGCTCTTGCACACCTATGTGGACAGCCCCGCTGCTCTCTTGGTCACCCATGCACATATGCACACAGAAACACACTGGTTCTTATACTGGTTCTTGCTTAAATTTTCACACTTATGAACACATGCAGGTCCATGCACACTCAACTACTTACCTGGCCACACACACACACCTGTACATGTGAGTCTCCCATCCATGCTCATAACCAAGACGCACTTGTGTGCACATGCCCCCTGAGACACACCTGCTGCACGCTCACATGCCTGTGTGGCTATAGGCTGCTCTCTTGGGTGGATGCAGCCCTCGGGGGGAGATCAATGCCCCTGGCCCAGCACTGATAGGCAGAGACCTTACTGAGGTCAGCTCCAGGCCTCCTCTGGACCAGGGAGGTGAGGTGTGCCTGTGTGGTACCCGAGAGCTGTGGGGACAGGACCAGGGCTGGATGGGGAAGTGAGTGGGCAGCTGTCTATGCTGAGGTGGGCTCCTGTTTGTGCCCCATCCCCTGAGAGTCACACTGGCAGCCCTGGCTCTGACTGCCCCCACCCCCACTGTTCTGCCCGTACCCCGCTCTCTTCTGTCCCCTTCTTCTTAGATAAGGGCCCTGTGTGGTCTCTGTCTCTTCCAGGTTATTCTTTTTATCAATATGTATTTGTGATACCTAACAACCACAGCCAATGAGAGGAGCTGACCACACACACATCGCATTACTTGCTGCCCCCTTCTCTCCTGTCCACTCTGGCCACCTTGTCCCCTCCCCTTGTGTGCAGGGATGCCAGCCAGAAGCCTGTGTGCAGCACAGACCCCGCATGACTGTGTCCCGCCTGGAGAAGGCTGGGGGTTGGATCTCTTGCTGGGCATGCTGTTTGCCTTAATCCTTTGATGTGGAAGAGGGAGCCCAGGGTGAAGGGGCAGACTGCCCATACCCAGGGCTGGGGTGCAGAGCAGCTTGCCCCTCCTGGGGGCCCCGGAAACAAACTGGTGGAGCCCAGCACAGTGACGGGTCCCAGGTTGGTGCCTCATGATGGGACTTCTCCAGGCCTTAGAGGTGGCGCCCTGGAACAGCAGCCCTGTGTGGGCTGCTGTGTGGCCTTTTCTAGGCAGTGTGGTGCCTCTGATTGCTGGCATGTCACACACTTTGTGTGGCGCCCACCTGCAGCTTTGTCCCCTGTGTCCTGGAGATGAGGCACTCATGCTGGCATGGCGCCCTATGTGGACTTGACACGGCACAGTGGGATGTGGGTGTGTAGTGTGGACAGGGAGGGGCAGCTCGGCAGAGGACCATGCTTGGCCTGGATCATCTGGTCCTGACTGACGGACTCAGCCCATACCTCATCCACTAGGTGGGGGACCTTGGTGACCTCTTGTTCATAAACATGGCCCTTCTGGTGCCCCATCATGGCACCAGGCTCTGTGCCCTCAGCAAGCCTGTCCATGCTGCTTTCTGCAGAGGGTCCTCTCCCCCCTCTCAGCCTGTTTTGTCTAGAGCCGGGTTCAAGTGTTCCAGCCTGATGTGGCATCAGCCCTGTATCCTCAAGAAGTGTCCCCCGAAGGATTTCTCCAGTCTTTGGGACATCGTGGTCTTTCTCAGCTCTGGTAGATGACTCTCAGAGGCAAGGCTGTCCCTACTCACCAGTGTTTCACTGATTCAGTGGGGGAAGTGACTGGCAAGTCCCTGACATCAGGGTGGGTGTGTCCACCAAGGATTTTTGTCCTTGATTTTCAAAATGTTGTAATGAAAAATTCTGACAGGGTGTGTTAGGCCTTATACACGTACGTTAACTACATCATGTGTTTTATGTGTAGCCCACAGCAATTTTTATTCATTCCAGAAAACAAGGGCCAGCCTGTCATCCCAGCACTCTGGGAGGCTGACACAGGAAAAATCACAA
Organism: Ctenodactylus gundi; assembly: GCA_004027205.1. Taxonomy (NCBI): domain Eukaryota; kingdom Metazoa; phylum Chordata; class Mammalia; order Rodentia; family Ctenodactylidae; genus Ctenodactylus; species Ctenodactylus gundi. The sequence continues at coordinate 151,085 of PVKB01000962.1, forward strand.
GTTTGTGCCCAATCAAAAATCTGTCTCAAAATTGAAAATGAAAACAGGCCAGGGATGTAGCTCAGTGTGAAGGCCCTGGCTTGATCCCCAGTATCACACTCGCATGTGCAAGTGTACACACACACACACACACACAGGGCACATGAACAGTGGGCCACGGGTGGGACACACCTGCCCTGGTTGACTGTGGACATGTGCAGGAGGGAGGGGAACTTGCTCCAGAACAGGGGAAACCGAGGCAGCAAGTGTTCTGGTTGTTCACAGGCGTTGTGTGGGAGCCATGTGTGGTGGCTGCATACCCAGATGTGGCCAGTGGGTTCCACTGGTGACTTTGTCTCTTTGTGAGAGGGGCTGCAAGGGGAGGCCTCATGGCCTCAGGGAACCCGAGGCCCTTGCCTCCGAGCTGTGTCCTGGGCTCCTGCTGGCCCTGGTGCTGCCTGCCAGCTGTGTGAATGATGAATGGGTGGCCACTGGTCTTGGGGTCCTCAGTGTGGCCTGCAGACCCTGGAGCCTCTCCGATTCCACCATGTTACAAATGTCCTCAGTTGCAGACATCGCAGGGTTTCTAGAGTGCTGACTGTGGGCTTGCGCCAGGTGAAGTCTTGTCTATGGTTGGATACTGCGTGGTGGGCACTTTTCCACCAGTACTGAGGATCCAACCCAGGGCGTTCACCCTGAGCTCTAGCCCCAGCCCCCTTTTTAGTTTTGATTTTAAGACAGAATCTTGCTGAACTGCGAAGTGGCCAAGACTGGGCTTGAACCTGTGTTCCTCTTGCCTCAGCCTGCCAGAGTGCTGGGAGGTAGGCCTGCATACCCACCCTTAGCTGGTGATTTGCGATTTTTCTGGGTGCTAGATTTTCAGCAGGACACCATTTCCACACCCACCTCTGCTGTGATTGTCACTGTGGGGCCACCATGGCTGCCTGGCTGAGGGGACACTGCCAGACTTCCCCTGTTACTTCCTCCCTCTGTCCTCCTTTCCCATGTTGCCCCCAGATGCCCGGGTCCCCTGCCTGTGACCCTGTGCCAGCGTGATCATCTCACTTGGGCTGGAATCCAGCGCCTGTCTGGATTAGCTCAGCCCGGCCACCTTTCCGCCTGGTTCCTGCGTCCCTGACACACCCTCCATTGTCCATGTGACACATTTTTATTTTTATTTATATGCTGCATCCCTTTCCACTTCCCCTTTCCCTGCTGTGTCCGCTTTCCTTCTCCACGAAGTCTGTCTTCTGACTTCTTCTGTCTGTCTTACTATTTTTGTGGGTCGGTTTTCTCATCCCAGTGCCTTTTTATTGTGTATTGGAGACAGGAGCTGACTGAACGGATAAGTTGCCCACGTTGGGCTTGAGCTTGAGATCTCCTGCCTCAGACTTCCAGAGTGCTGTGCCACCATTCCAGGCTATATGTGACATTTTTAAGCTGGGTTCTTCCTGTGGGGCCTTGTGTGGGGCCCCCGACTGGTGGGCCCCTGCCCTGTGCGTGGTGCTCCGTGCTCCTGTCATGTCCACTGCCCTGGCCTACCCGTCAGCCCTGGCTCCTTTCCCTGGGGCTTCCTGGTGAAGGCCACAGGCAGGCCTCTGGGGTCTTGGTTGCTTTGGTCACTGAGCGGTGTTTCCACCAGTATTTGTGCATCGGCCCATCTGTGTCTGGGGCCTCAGCTGTTAGCCTGTCTTGTGGATCACGGTGCCTCTTGTCCCATCACCCCCATGCAGTGAGGAGCTGGCTCCGGGATGTACCACATGGGTCCCCAGGGAGGAGCATCATGCTGCCTGCAGCCCCCTCCTCAGAGCCCCGCTTCTGAGGGTCCCTTCTTGTCCTGCTCTGCCCACCAGGCAGGTCCTACGAGGGGGTGGGAACCTAGTGTCCAGGGCTGGCTGCATCCTGCCAGGAGTTCATCAAACTTTTTTTTGGCTCTGGGGATTGAACCTAGGGCCTCTGCCCCTATCTAGCTCTCCAGCCCATTTAAAAATTTTTTGATTTTGATACAGGGTTTTGTTAAGTTGCCTAGGCTGGGCTTGAACTTACAGTCTTCCTGCCTCAGCCTCCCAGAGTGCTGGGATGACAGGCCTGGGCCACGGGATGGGGTTGCCTCTCCCCCACACAGAGAAGCTGAGAGGCCTGACCATGCTGCCTATCTCAGACACCGCTGAGCCAGCCATTCACGCAGTGGGAGTGCAGGAGTCCAGGTGGAAAGACCCTGAAACTTGAAGGGTCGGAAGAGGGAAATGTAGCTGCAGAGAGGAAAGGGCCCTTGGTGGCCCTGGGGATGCCTCAGGTACCAGCAGCGAAGGAGGGAGGGAACGTGGCTGGCACAGAGCCGAGGAGGGTGCTCCATGGGGGCCAGAAGCCGGGCCACACCTGCACTGAGCCCTGGGCTGTCACAGGGCTGGCAGGCGTGGGGTAGGGTGTAGACTGCATCTGTGCAGGCCAGACTCACCTGCTGGTGTGATGAGATCGAGGGCGGGATGCGGCCCTCTCTGCCCCTGCACCCCCCCACCGACTCCTGTTGCCTGTGGGGTCTGGACTCTGGTGCCCATGGAGAGAAGGAGGGGGCTGCAGGGCAGGGCAGTCCAGCAAGTGGACATGTGGCTGTTTCTCCCACAGCTGGTTCCCTGTGTGCCGTGATTGGCACCCATGTGTTGAAGGTGGGACGTGAGGATGCGCTTCCAGTTACGCTTCTTGTTCTGAGTCCTCCTGCCTTTGTTGTTGTTTGGGAAGGGGACGGTGACCCCTGTGTGGCCCTCCTTGGGAGGAAGGGTCTCATTTTCTTGGCCAGTGGCCTGGCTCCCTGCTTGGCCCCTTCCCAGCCCCGTGGTTCCCGATGGCGGCCACACTCTGTCTTCGTCTGCCTCCACCGTGTTGTGTTATATTGGGGCTGCCTGCTTCAGCCTTGCCACGCTCATGCCCCTGCTGTTGTCCTTCCAGGGCCAGGGGTGGGTGAGGCTGTGGCTATTCCTCCTGGTTCTCTGGCTGGTGGCGCTGATGTCCACATGAGCCTGGGCAGGAGCCTGTGCGGTCCTTGAAGTCCTGTCTGTGCTGTGCTTGAAACCAAACCTGCAGCCTATAGGTGTCAAGCCCTTGTGTGTGGCCTCAGAGACCGTGACAGGCTGTCCTTGGGTTCTGGGAGTTCCAGAAACAGCCTGGCTCTCATGCTACCCCAGGCTGTTGCCATCCCCATGCTGTCCTTACCTCTGTGGTGCAGGGTCTTAGCAGCTCTTGGCCACTGTGCTGCGTGTCATCGTCTGTCAGGCACCATGCAGCTTTCCAGGACTGCGGGTCATCCCGCCCCTTGGCCGTGGCCTACCTACCCAGAGGCCCTGGGGGTTTGCTAGGGTGGGCTCATCACCTGACACTGCTCAGGGGCCTCAAGATTCAGGGGTGAGGGATGCAGCTCAGTATGAAGTTTTGGGCTCGATCCACAGTACCTCAAAGAAAAGTAAACTGAGGTACAGTAGAAATGTAGGGATTGTGTCGGATGCAATGTATGGATTAGTAAAGCCTAGACTGAAGGAGGTTGGGTGTCATAGTGATACTCTTTATCAGGTGATGATTGCAGGAGCCAAAAAAAATCGTCTGTTCCAGGTCCAGTCACTCTGTTGGTTGTGGCTCTTGCTCTTGCCTTGGCTTTGGTATTGTACTCGATGGTTACACTGTTACCATATTTGCCCACTGTTGCCTCACGTGATACACTGTGTAGTGTGTGACCCTCACGCTGTCACCGAGTGTGATGGCCACACTACTGCCCGGTTTCATTATTTCATATTACATCGGTACCATATTGTCGTGCTGTGCCGTGGGGCCCCTCACACTGTTGAGGATGTGGTCAGCGCCCTGTTGCCCTGCCTGGAACCCCTCCCTGCCCTGCGCTTGCCGCCTGTTGCGTGGCTGAGCTGTGTCCTCTCTCCTGGGCTGTGGCATTTGCGGGGAACAGCCCAGGGGAGCGCTTGGCTGCATCTGCAGCTTAAGTCCCCGGGCTGGTCTCTCACGAGGCCCCCTGGCTTTAGCCGCTCAGAGGCTGTGTGGTCAGCTTTGGGTTGTTGCTGTGATCAAGTATGTGGGATGTTGTCCTAGGGGGAAAGGTGGATTTTGGTGCAGAGTTTCTGTCTTTGGCCCCGGGCTCTGGCAGTGGGAAGTGGAGGAGGGGGTGGGGAGAGAGGAAGAGACCAGGGTCTGACGTGGTCCCCGGCCTCCTGGGCTCCCAGCCCCTCCCAGTAAGGCCACAGATGAGCCCTTCTGCGGGTCCATTGCAGTCCTGGCTCAAGCCCTGGTGACCCTATCGCTTTCTGAATGCCCATCACTGGCTTCTCAGGGACATTTAAAATTTTTTTTTAAATTTCATTTCATTTCATTTTTCGAGATAGGGTCCTGAACTCCATATGTAGCCCAGAATTCATACCAAACCTCCTGCCTCAGCTTCCAGAGTGCTGGGATTACAGGTGGGGCACCACCATACCCAGCTGTTGTCTAGTGCTAGGGGTTAGAACCTGGGGCCGCTGGCTTCCTAGGCAAGCACTCTGATCTGTGAGCAGCTACGCCCCAGCCCTGGGGACATTTTAGATCAAATCCATAACAAGACTTTCGGCCTGTCCTTTACAATTGCTTCTTTTTATTTTCTTAAATTTGTGGTACTGGAGATTGAGCCCAGGACCTTCAACTGAGCTACACCTCCAGCCCATTTTTATTTTCGATAGTCTTTAAGTCACTGAGTTGCCCAGGTTGGACTCGAACCTGTGACCCTCCTGCCTCAGCGTATGAGTCCTGGGCTGACAGACCTGTGCCACCAGCCTGGTTTCTGTGTGGATTCTGAGGGGCCGCAGTTTAGCCTGTAGTGCTGGCCCTGGGTGCTGTCAATCCCTTAGTGTTCACAGGTGCCTGCTGCCCTCCCCAGGGGGATACTGTGTCTGTGCCTCCCGCCGGCCCGGCCTCCCACACTGTGGATAGTCAGGTGGCCCTGGGAAGTCCCCTAGCCGCCTGTGGTCCCTCAGGGTTGGTGCAGGGTGACTGGGGCAGCTTGTCCCCCTGCCACATGTGCCCGCTCTCTTGCAGCTTGGAGCCAACGCCCTGCTGTTCGCCGGCGTGAATGTGTATGGTGTCTTCGTGAGGATGGTGGCGGAGCGCTCGCAGAGGAAGGCCTTCCTGCAGGCCCGTGACTGCATCGAGGAGCGGCTGCGCCTGGAGGACGAGAATGAGAAGCAGGTCAGGGCTGTCGCTGTCCTCTTGACCCTCTGTTGAGCCTGGCTGTGGCTAGCCGGCCTTCCTGGGCTGCAGTCCCTGGGGCTGCCTTTGGGATGGGGGACTTGGAGGTGACACTCTCGGGGTCCTGCAGGCCTTCGGGGTGTGGGGCTTGGAGGGGACGTTCTCGGGGCCTGCCAGGATCTTGTTCTCAGACAGGACTGCTGGTCACCTGCCCAGGATGGTGGCGGTAGCCTTGAGCACCTGTCTCCCAGATACGGCTGAGTGGGTTCACCTGCCTTGGGGTCAGCAAGGTCAGCAGGGTCAGCAGGGTCCTGGCCACACTTCAGGGGATATGGGCCTGCTGTGTGCTTCCACCAGCTGGCTGAGAGATCCTGCCACATAGATTCGGGCAGCATCTGCCCCTGTGGGATGTGGAGGAGTAGGTATGGTCAGGGCTTTGTGGCATGTGTAGGAGTTTGCCAGGTGGCAGCAGGGGGTGGGAACTGTAGGAGGCATTTGGACGGCAGATTGGGGGACATCACATGTATTGTTTTGAAAGAGTAGCCAGGTGCCTGGTCATGAACTCTGTCTCCACCCAATATTGAGGGGCTGGAAGGACAGCTCCATTAAGACCCTGGGGTGGGGCTGGAGGATTGGCTAGCGGTTAAAGCACTTGCCTAGAACGTGCTAGGTCAAGTGCTAAGTACCCAAGTTTGATTTCCCAGCACCACATGTTGTGGGTGCAGTGGTGCATCTCTGTAATCCCCCCACTCAGGAGGCTGAGACAGGAGGACTGCTGTGAGTTCAAGGCCAGCCTGGGCTCCATAGTGAGTTCAAGACCAGTCTGGGCTACGGGGTGAGACCCTGTCTCAAAAAAAAAGGTCCTGGGGTGTTCCCACTGGGTCCTGCTGTGGGGGTCTGCACTTAGGGGGGGTTGAGAGGCCCCCAAGAGCCACCCCAGCCCCTGAGACCACCTGCGTGGGATCTCAGCCTCGCTGTGTCCCCCAGGGTCCCATGGCCCCTCAGGTGCCACTGCCAAATCGGTCCTGAAATAGCACACAGCTATTTAAAGCACACACTCAATTTGATTCCCTAACAAGGTAAATGGGACGATGCTGGGTTCCCTGCGAATGAGGGAGAACGGGGCCTTTTCATTTAAATACGTGGGACTTCATTTGAATACGTGGGACTTCATCTCAGCTCCTCCAGGTTGCCATGGAAGGCCTTCTCCCCAGCAGCAGCAGTGCTGACTTCAAAGCGAAGAGCAAAGCACCGAGAGGCTTTTTCCAGGGCTCGCAGAGTTGTTTGATTGCAGAGTTGTTCTAGAGGAGCATGACCCTCAAGTGGCCGCCCCGTCTGATGTGTATTTGTACATAATCTCATTGCTTTTAATGACCCTGGCCTTACTGGGAATCTTATTTAGCATCTATTGACTGACCTTAATGTTACATGGAATTATAGTATAGTCTTACTTATTTTTATTTTTTGTGGTACCGGGGATGGAGCCCATGGCCTTCAGGCTGAGCTATACTCCATGCTTGTTTTTTTGGTTTTGATTATGACACATGGTCTCACTTGCTAAGTTGCCCAGGATGGCATTAAACTTGTGATTCTCCTGCCTCAGCCTCCTGCAGTGCTGGGATGACAGGCCTGCGCACCCAGGCCTGGTGGTAATCCGATTTTCAGAAATTTTCATTCTTCCCCAAAGAAACCTTGTATCTGCTAGTGGTCACTCCCTGTCCCATCCTCAGCCTGTCCCTGAATATTCATCTCCTTGTCTTTGTGGACTCAGCTCCTCTGGGCATTTCATACAAAGGGGACGATGCGGTGGGCAGTCTTTTGTGGCTTGTGATTACCTCTCAGCGTTTTGTTTTCATGGTTCAGCTAGACAGTAGTGTGTATCAATCAGTACTTCGTTCCTTTTTTAGGGCTACATGCTGTTCCACTGTGTGAAAGGGCCATGTTTTGTGTGCCCGTTCACAACTGATAAATATTTGGGTTACTCCCACTCCCTGGCTGCTCTCCATAATGCTGCTGTGAGAAAGCCTTTCTGTGCACACACGTTCCCATTTCTTGTCGGGACATGGAAGTGGGCTCGTGTGAACTCCATAGGCTTGGAGTGGCAGGTGCCGGCAGGAAGGAAAGTTGTGAGTGTGGCCGCAGCAGAGGCTTCCTGGGTGGAGGGCAGGCAGGGTCCCGGCCCGGTGGAATCCCAGGCCGGAGATGTTTGTGGAGGGTTGGGGCAGACACTGGTGTCCCATCCACCCCCCGGGTCCTACTTGGTGGCAGTGGTCAGGAGCCCCATGCTGCAGGAATGGACACGGGGTGGGACCCTGAGCCCACCTGGGAGGTGGGAGCCAGGGCCCAGATGAGGGGACTGAAGCCCGGGATGGGGGTGATTCTCTGGGTGGCCTAGGCCTCCTTGAAAGCCCAAACCCCTGTTCCTTTTTCTGGGCGGGGCTTGGGGCAGGGGCTGCACAATCTATAGACCAGGGAAAAATAAGGCTGCAGGCCAGGAGCAGGTGCCCTGTCCCCCTTACCCTGTGTGCGACCCCAGGGACAGTGACATACTTTGTGCCAGTGCTGCATTCCTTCTCACACTGGGGAGGGTACATGGGCTGGGATACGGGGCAGCTGGCCCCCAGGGTAGGGGTCCACAGCTGCTCACCTGGATGGTGCCCAGAAACAGGGGCCTCCTGGATGACCCCACGCCTGTCATCCTGTCCAGGAGCGCCTGCTCATGAGCCTCTTGCCTCGGAACGTTGCCATGGAGATGAAGGAGGACTTCCTGAAGCCCCCTGAGCGGATCTTTCATAAGATTTACATCCAGAGGCACGACAACGTGAGGTGGGTGTCAGTGGGCATGGGGCAGGCACCGGGCAGGGGCTGGGTCCCGCCTGAAGCATGCTGGACTTTGGCTTTCTTTTCAGTGTTACAATGATTGTGCATGCGTGTGTGTGTGTGTGGGGGGTGTACTGGGATGGAGCTCAGGGCCTCCACATTGACCTACATCCCCAGCTCATTTTCATTTTGATTTTGAGACAGGGTCTCACTGAGATGCTGGGGTGCTCAGGCTGGGCCTGCACTTGGCGATCCTCCAGCCTCAGTGTCCTGGGATGCTGAGATGACAGGCCCATGCCATACGGGCCCAGCCCCGAGCCTCGGTCTTGTCCCTGTGAAATGGGAATAAAGAACCCTTTGCGTCTTGCCTGTCCTGGGGGATGGGTGCTGGATACTCAAGCCGTTAGGACATGGGGACAGATGCAAGTCACGTTTTCTTGGTGACTGAAAGGGCGGCCTGCACTATTTCCTCCCTTCCTCCCTCCCTCTCCCAGCATCCTGTTTGCGGACATTGTGGGCTTCACGGGCCTGGCGTCACAGTGCACAGCGCAGGAGCTGGTCAAACTCCTCAACGAGCTCTTTGGCAAGTTCGACGAGTTGGCCACGGTAAAGCACCGTGTCTCCGGGCGGGTGACATCTGGGAGACATGCTGGCAGGGGAGTCTCACGTCAGGAACAGCTCCCTGGGTGCTGGGGTGACAGGCCTGGGCTCGGGCCAGCCAGGCTGGGTTTTGCGTGCACCCACTTGGGGACCCAAAGTAGGTGACTTTGGGTGGCCCCTCCTGACTTTCTTCTTCCTAGGGGGAAGCCCAGGTCCCCACCTTAGCTGCTGCCTAAGTATTGGAGTGCAGTACAAGACCTTGGCTCTCTGGACTCCATGGTTTTAGGGCTCTAGCTGGGCTTCGGGGTCCCAGGGCTGTGGAATCAGCAGCAACTCCTATCGCCTCACTCTGTGCTGTAAAATAGTCTCCCTCTTTCTTTCTCTTCCTTCCCTTTTAAAAAGATGTACTGGTGGTTGAACACAGGGCCTTTGCAATAAGCTATTATCATTAGCCTATTAATATTATTGATATTAATTTATTTTGAGAGTGGGTCTCACTAAGTTGCTAAGCTGTCCAGGCTGGGCTCAAACTCGGGGTCCTCCTGCTTCAGCCTTCCGGGGTACCCCCCTCATCCTGCTAAAGTGAGTTTTGAATTCTATTATCTTCGTGGAATTGCACCCTCTGGTGGCCACCAGCCATCTTAGCCCTGGGTGGCCTGCTATGCCCTGGCAGTTGGAAGGAGTTGAGAGGAGGGCCCTGCTATCCTGGGACTCACTCCGATGGCTGCCCACTAGGCAGGACCTTGCTCGCTAGCTGCAGACCTCAGGCTACCCTTGGGTACCCAGTGTGAGCCCTTCCTTCCTTCTGTCGCCTGGCCTACCATTCCCAGGGAAATGACAGACTTGAACTGACCAATGTGTGAGGCTGGCCATGTGCAGCAGGTGGGAGGGTGGACACTTCAGGCAGAAGAAGCTGCAGGGTAGGGTGTTGGGGACAGCGAGGGTCCAGTGACCTTGTCTTTCCGAGGCCCCATGGGTCTGGGGTGAGTTGTCCATGACCCCAGTGGGCACCGAGAACTGAGCAGGCCGGGCTGCTGGCCTGTAGTGACGCCGCCCTCGCCTGTGCCCTGCCCAGGAGAACCACTGTCGCCGCATCAAGATCCTCGGGGACTGCTACTACTGCGTGTCGGGCCTCACGCAGCCCAAGGCGGACCACGCACACTGCTGTGTGGAGATGGGGCTGGACATGATCGACACTATCACGTGAGCTGCTGCCAGCCGCATCCAGGGCTGTGGCGGGAGTGCGGGGGTCGTGGTGGTCCCGTGGTGCTGGGAAGGGACCCACGGATGGCCTCTCTTCATAGTTGTTTGGGGCGTGACTCTTCGTCCATGGGAATCCTGCGTGTTGTCTGCTGTGTCTGAGAGGTGCAGGAAAGCAGTGGCTAGGCTGGGTCAGCCTTCAGGCTTCTGTGAGACAGGGTCTTGTACTTTAGTGCATTCTGGTCCTGAGCTCATGTTGTAGTGCAGGCTGGTGTAGAAGTCACAGCAGTCCTCTTGCCTCAGCCTCCTGAGTGCTGGGATTACAGGTGAGCACCACCATGCCAGCTTATGTGGTGCTGGGGTGTTGCACGGAGGGCCTTGCACTTGCCACATGAGCACCTTAACCACTAAGCTATGCTCTCAGCCCTGGAAATGTTTTTTTCCCCCCTCAGTGCTAGGGACAGAACTCAGGGCCTTTGCACTGTGCTACATCCCCAGCCTCTTTTTTTTTTTTTTTTTCTTGACTATGAGACAGGGTTTCGCTAAGTCACTACATTGCCCCGGCTAGGCTTGAACGTGCAAGTCTCCTGCCTCAGCCTCCCAGAGTGCTGGGATTACAGGAGTACACCACAGGCCTGGCTTGTCTCCTCCTCTGTGGGTCACAAGGGCTGGGATTTGGGCAGGTGAGCCCCTTGTGGTCCAGGCCATAATGGGGACCCCTTGAGGCTTGGGACCCTGGAAGGTGACCCCTGTGGGCTGTCCTTTCCTGTCTGCTGTTCAGTTAGCCCTGTCTTGCCACAGCCGGGAGGGCTGGAGCGGCACATCCTGGGAGGGTGGGTCTGAGTTCAGGCCTCTCAGAGACAGGAGATGTGCTTGGTCCATTGAGACGGGGTGGCAGGATGGAGCTGGAAGGAATGGCAGAAAAATTGTGAAGCGATGTGTCAGGGTAGCTACTGGGGAAGGGACCCCCCACAAACCCCCCTCTGCCAGCTCCATGCCTACTATGGTAGCTGTGGAGATGGTTTGGCACTCTCAGTGGGTGGGCCATGACGCTGTGGCTGCCTTTGCAGCTTGGCTGCTGTGTGGAGGCCACTGGACAGGGAAGAGAAGAGAGTGGCCCTGGGGGTGTCCTAAGAGCCAGGAGTAGTGGGCAGATCCCACTGGGCTGGCGTGAACACTGGGAGATGGCTCAGCTTATGGTGCGATGGAGAGGCTGCTGTGCCCCCTCCATGTGCCTGTCCTGTTCCCATAGCAAGCTCACTGTGCACAGCAAGGACCCCACCTCCCAGGCTACCACTGCCCCTGAGGCTACGGTAGCCACTCCCCCTGGGGCTATTGTAGCCACGCCTCTCGGGCTACCGCAGCCACGCCACCATGTCTGTGTTCCAGGTCGGTGGCAGAGGCCACTGAGGTGGATCTGAACATGCGTGTGGGGCTGCACACCGGCAGGGTTCTCTGTGGTGTCCTAGGCCTGCGCAAGTGGCAGTATGATGTGTGGTCTAACGATGTGACTCTGGCCAATGTCATGGAGGCTGCTGGGCTGCCAGGGTGAGCTGGGGACCTGATTGGGGGTGGCTGTGCAGTGGGGGCTTTGCCCCGAGGCCACCAGGCAGGTTCTCATGGGTCCCTCAGCATCTTGGGTACGTGTGTCACAGTGCAGCCCTGGGGCAAGGTCCTGCGTGACCTGCTGCTACCTCCCTGGGACCTGCCCAGGGCCCGTGCATGTCTGTACGGATCCTGTGTTGGGTGACAAGGTCACTTCTGTGCAGACTTTGGCTCAGTGCACAACAGACAGCGTATCCTCACTAGGATGCCCTGCTGAGCCTGCACTTGGAATCCTCCTGCATCAGCCTCCTAGAGTTGGGGATCACAAGCCTGGATTTGCCTCTTCTTGAGGATCCTAAACTACCACTCCTAGGAAAGGCTGCTGCTGGCCACCCAAGCTCTGACCTTGATGGCCGAAGCCCTTGGGGTTTGGGGTCCCCCTGCAGCTCCAGGGTTCACCCCGCAACACAGTTTCCCAAGTTCATGCTTGGCCTCAGAGATGCTATCCATGACCCTGAGGTTTCCCCAGGAAGGAGGTTAGAGACTGGGACTAGGGTTTTGCCTTTCTGTCCTCAAGCTGCATGTGTGGGTGGGCTGGCCCAGAAGCTAAGGCTGTGGGGTTCCGTATGGTTTGGGGGGGTCCATCCAGCCCTGGGTGTGGGGCTGGACCCTGCTGGCACTGCCATGGGGGAAGACACTATTCCGGATTCTATTCCCCCTCCTGCCCAATACTGCCCTCTCCCTCTGTCCCCTTCCCCTGAATCCTGGTGTCTTTCCTTTCTCTCCTTTCATTCTGCTCCTCTCCCTGTAACCATCTTCTTCCCAATGTCAACATTCTGGCTCTGACCAGCCCTTCCCTCATGCTCTGCCTCCTCAGCCTCCCTGCCCCGCCACCCAGGTGGCTGGCTGTGTGCCTTGGGACCTGGTCCCACACGGGCCCTGGCAGGCTGGTGCATGCTGAGGCGCCCCCTCCGCCGTCCTCCCACAGGAAGGTGCATATCACCAAGACCACTCTGGCGCACCTGAATGGGGACTACGAGGTGGAACCGGGCCACGGGCATGAGAGGAACAGTTTCCTGCGGGCGCACGGGATCGAGACGTTCTTCATTGTGCCGTCCCACCGCCGCAAGGTGGCCTGGGCCTGGGGCCTGGATTGGGGATGTGTCCTGGCCTGCCCCTGTGCCTCCTGTGCAGCTGTGGACTGGCCAGGATGGGGAGGGGCTCCCCATAATGTGGGAAGGGGCACCCAGTAACAAGGGGAGCTCCTTATGGCATGGGGAGGGGGCTCCTTATAACTCAGGGTGGGACCCCCATAGTACAGGGAGGGGAGCCCCGTAAGTCAGGTCCAGGACTCCACCTCCTGAAGGTGTGGGGGGCCATGCAGATGGAGAACAGGGGACCCTAGGCAGGGTTGTCTCAGGCTGAGCCACCCTGTGCCCGTGGGCCATCACTGCCCCCTACAGGTGTGCTATAAGTGCCTGCTGGAGTCAGAATGGGGAGCCCTGGGACCTTCAGGGGGCTGTGACGTCCTATCGGGTGCTTAAGGTCCCCAGCTTGGAGAAACTGATCTAGTCATCCCAGGGTGACCCCGCTGCTTCCAGACTCAGGCCACGGGTAGGGTGGAGGCAAGAGGTAGGACCCAGATTAGGGATGGGGCTGAGGTGAGGGGCAGGGCTCAAGTGAGGGGTGGAGCCAAGATAAGGGGTGAGGCCCAGGTGAGTGGCTACCTCAGTGGGGACACTGGCCTCCTCACAGCTGGGGTCCTGTCCTCCCTACCCCTGCCCCATCCCATGCCCAGCTCTGGTCCTCTGAGCTAGAGGGGTTGGGGCCATGGACTTTCTGGAACCAGGTCCCCACAGAGTGGACAGGCTCACACCTTCTCCGCAGATATTCCCAGGCCTGATCCTATCTGACATCAAGCCAGCCAAGCGGATGAGGTTCAAGACGGTGTGCTACCTGCTAGTGCAGCTTATGCACTGCCGGAAGATGTTCAAGGCCGAGATCCCCTTTTCCAACGTCATGACCTGTGAGGATGATGACAAGGTGAGGCGGCAGGCTTTCCCCTCCCACCCGGTCCTCTCTTGCAGGCCGCGCAGGCATGCGTGGCCCAGGATGACTCCACAGATTTGTAAACTTTCTTCTTTTTTTTGCGATACTGGGGATTGAACATGGGCCTTTACTTGAGCTACACCCTCAGTCTTATTTTATTGCCATCCTCCTGCCTCAGCGTCCCGGAGGGGAGGGCTGGTGTGGTAGGCCTGTGCCTCCAGGCCTGGGCTACGTGTGTTGCTTTCTTTCCTTCCCGCCGCCGGCACAGCGGAGGGCGCTGAGAACCGCCTCGGAGAAGGTGCGTCACCGGTCCTCCTTCTCCGCCCACGTGGTGTACACCACGCCCGATGCCCGGGTCAACAGGTACCTGGGCCGCCTCCTTGAGGCCCGCCAGCCGGAGCTGGAGATGGCTGACCTCAACTTCGTCACCCTCACCTTCAAGCACCGTGAACGGGAGCGCAAGGTCGGTGGTGCCGTGGGGGTCTCCGGGGACCACTGAGCATGTCCCCGGAGCTGTGGCCTGTGGGCTGAGGGCCTCTGTCCCTTCACAGTACCACCAGCTGCAGGACGAGGACTTCACCAGCGCAGTCATCCTTGCCCTCGTCCTGGCCGCCTTATTCGGGCTTGTCTACCTTCTTGTCATCCCCCAGTGAGTGCTTCCTACCCCTGTTGGGGATGTGGGACATGAGGGGGGACCTTATTCAGGTCTCTGGGGTTGGTGGCTGTGGTGGTTTTTTTGGCAGAACTGGAAATAGAACCTAGAGCCTTTGCACTGAGATGCATGCCCAGTCCCTTTTAATTAATTAATTTTTAACTTTTTTTGAGGTAGGACTTGCTCTGCAGTCCAGGCTGGTCTTGAACTTACTAGGTAACACTGGCCAGCCTCAAACACAAAGTAGTCTTCCTGCCTCAGCCTCCCGAGGAGGCTGGGACCATAGGCGTGTGCTACCAGGGTTGTCTAGTTTACTTGTGGTACTAAGGAATGGGACCTGTGGCTTTGTGCGTGCTAGGTGATCACGGAGCTATACTCCACCCTCTTGTTTTTAAAAGGTTTTTACTTTGAGACAGGTTCTTGCTAAGGCACTAAATAGTCCAGGGTGGGGTTGAACTTGAGATCCTCCTGCCTCAGCCTCCTGTGTGCTGCGATGACAGGCCGGGTCCACCACGCCCAGCTTGTGTTCATTATGTTCAGGATTCACCTCCCACACCCTCCTGTGGCACTGGGTGTTGGGGAAAGATGCTGGCCACTCCCACTTCCCAGTTACTAAGGCCAATAGCTCGGCCAGCCCAGCCTGCCGCGAGGGGCCTGTCACTGGCAAGTCAGCGGGACTAAACGGGGCCATCGCACAACTTAAAGGAGGAGGCGTTCACGTTAGCTCACACGTTCAGAAGGTCCCAGTCAATGCACGGGTGGCCGGAAGGTGTGCTGGACAGCAGCTCACCTGGACAGCAGCATCATGAGAGGAAGAATTGGTCCCTAAGGAGGCTGGGCAAGAGGTGATGTCCTTCCTGGCCACATGCCCAGCAGTGTCACAGCCCCAGGCATGTGCCACACACCTATAACCTGGTCCTCCTGAGGAGGACCCTCCACCTCTCTGGGCCCCTCTGAGCAGGCTCCCGCAACTCACCAGGTCCCCCTGAGTGGCTCTCCACTTCACCTGCCCCCAACCCCTCATCAGTGGGCTCCTCCAACTCACTTGTCCTCCCACCCACAGTGGGCTCCCACACCTCACCTCTCCCAGTGGGTTCCCCACCCTTATCCAGCCTCCTGAGCCGCTCCCCACCTCACCTAGTCCCCTATCAGAGGGCTCTGCCACCTCACCTGACCCCCCTACCTCACCTGGCCCACCCCCACCAGCGGGTTCCACCCTCACCCGGCCCCCTGAGCGGCTCCCCACCTCACTTGCGGAAATTCCCTCTGCCAGTGGGCTCCTCTCCCCCAGTGGGCTCCTCTATCTCACCTGGCCCCCCCAATGGACTCCAGCTTGGCCCCCGAACAGGTTTCACCCCCAACTCAACCCCCCTGAACAGGCTCCACCCCTTTATCTGGCTCTTCTTCTAGTGGGCCCCATCTTCTCCACTCCCCCACAAGAGCAGGCCCTACTTCCTAGCAGTGTGTGACATCTGTGGATAATCCACAGCTTCCAAGTATATGAGGCTTTTGGGGGACACCTTAGATCCACACTGTGCTCCCTGTGTCTTCAGGTAGTCCCCTCATGTCATGTGCTGGAGGAGGGGGTGGGAGCCAACCCAGTCCCAATTTCTAGCTTCTAGGGTGAAGTCCTTTTCAGAAACATGGAAGTGAGGTCACCAACTCTCTGTAAGGAAGAACAGTGTAGCAGTTCTTCATAATACTCATCACACTGTTGACATGAGTTTGGCCACTTTTGTTTTGGGTCAAGGAAGAAACCAGAGCCTCCATTTTCTATTTTTCCTCCCTTGTACCCCCCCCCCCCCGCCCCTTTCTTTCTCTCTCTCTCTCAGTACTGGGGATCAAACCAGTGCCTTCGCACTGAGCTACATCCTCAAGCCCTTTATTTTTTAAAATTTTGAGACAGGGTCTTACTAAATCACTCCATTGCCCAGGCTGGGTTTGAATGAGTGATCCTTCTGCCTCAGCCTCCCAGAGTGCTGGATGCCAGGCCTGCACCACTGCCCCGGCTACGTTTGTTTCTTAATGAACCTCACTCCCAGGGGGGTAAGTGGGGGGGGCTCTTCCAAGTTGGCAGAAAGCCCGGGGAAGCTTCCTAGTCAGCCAGATCAAGGGACACACCCGGATCCACAACAACCTGCCTGTGAGCCCAGTATGGGGTTCAGACTTCTACTAGAAACATCCTTCATAGACAAAGCCCAGCAAGAATGAGCTTTCCAGAGTTGTTTGGGGCTGGGGGTGGTCCTGGGAAAGACCCTCCTCCGGGACCCAGAGCTGTCTGTGGAGAGAATGCCTCTGTCACCTCCATGAGATGGGAGCGGTGGTGGTGATTCACAGGCAGCTCTCAGGGCCTCTCACCTGGCCCTGCCAACCAGTGACCTGTGTGACATCTCTCCCCAGGAATGTGGCTGTCCTGCTCCTGCTGGTGTTCTGCATCTGCTTCCTAGTAGCCTGTGTCCTGTACCTGCATGTCACCCGAGTCCAGGTGTGTGTTTGGCTGTGTCCTCCACCTGCAAGACATTGGCTCCAGGTGTAGGGTGGCCTGGCATGGAGGTCAGCTGCTCCCCCAGTGGTGGTCAGGAAGCAGAGAGAGGAGGGAGTGCCTGGGCTTGGGAACACACCCTTCCAGGTCCTGTCCACGTGACCCCCTCCCGCCAGGCCCCTCCTCAAGGACTAGGAAACCATTCCCTGAGCTATAGCCCCAGCTCTTTATTTTACCATTAAAAAACCACAAAAAACAAACAAACAAACAAAAAAACTCTGTCTCACTAAGTCACTAAGTAGTCGAGCTTGAGCTAGAAATTGTGATTCTCCTGCCTCAGTCTCCCAGAGTGGTGGGGTGGCAGGCCTGCACCGCTGGCCCAGCTGGACTTTTATTAAATGTCGTTTTCTCACACAGTGTTTCCCAGGGTGCCTGACGATTCGGATCCGCACTGTACTGTTTGTGTTCATCGTGGTCCTGATCTACTCAGTGGCCCAAGGATGTGTGGTGAGCACTGCCTAGGGTCTTGGCAAGCTGGGGCGGGGCAGGGGGACAGGAGACAGGGAGCTGGAGGGGCAAGGGCAGAGGGCTGGGCTGGTGGGACCTCATCTTGGGGGCAGGCAGGGGCGGGTACCAGCTGTTCCCTGGCCTGGCCAGCTCCTACAAACAGGAGGGTCCCTTGTGGGCTGTTGGCAATAGACCCTCAGCTCTCTGCATGGCCCTGGGTGGGAACTGTGGAGGCAGGGTAGGGGGGGCTCTAAGCTGAGGTTCAGCCTTGCTCAGCCTCTCTGAGCGCACCCCTCTCCCCAGGCGGGCTGCCTACCCTGGGCCTGGAGCGCGCCCTCGAACGCCTCCCTGGTGGTCCTGGCCGGGGGCCGGCGCTCTGTCCTGCCTGCCCTGCCCTGTGATGCGGCGCCCCACACCCTGCTCTGCTGCCTAGTGGGGACCCTCCCCATCGCCCTGTTCCTGCGAGTGTCCTCACTGCCCAAGACGGTCCTGCTGCTGGGGCTCACCCTGTCCTACATCCTTGTGCTGGAGCTCGGCGGGTACCCTGGGGCTGGGTGAGCATGGCCCGGCTGGGCAAGGACAGCTGTGGGTGGGGTGGGCTCACACGTTGGGGACCGAGCGCAGATCCACGGAGAAGGCCAACTCAGCAAGGGGGTGAGGGGTGTCTCCGGGGCTCCACCCCACCTGGGTTCTGGCAGGACCCCACCTCTGTCCTCGTCCTGGGCCGAGTTTATCCCAGCATTGCCCTGTGTAGTTCGCTCTCTATCCACTCAGGGCGTGGTCTCTGTCCAGTTCCATCTGAAGCCCCCATGCTGACTGGGGTGTCCCCTCCCCTCCCAGGGGCGGAGGAACCATCTTGGGGTACAGCTATGAGCCGATTGTGGCCATCCTGCTGTTTTCGTGCACGCTGGCCCTGCACGCCCGCCAGGTGGACATCAGGCTGCGGCTGGACTACCTCTGGGCCTCGCAGGCAAGACGGGACCCCTTGCCATCTGGGGTGGGAGATGGGGACCTTCAGCTTGTGGGGTGGCCAGTGGTCACACTCGCGGTGGCTGTGTGGCCTTCAGAGGCCCCTGCTCAACAGCATCCAAGGGCCACAGGCCTGAGGAGCTGGGGATGGGACCAAACTGGGCATGGAGCAGCCAGGCAATCCCCCACAGGATAACCGCACTGAGGCTGAGCTAGGAGCAGGCTAGAAACCAGGCTGCTGCTTTGGGAGGTAATGAGTTCTCTGTCCTGGCCAGCAAGTGGCGGTGATGCTCAGAGGGGCTGTGGTCCCATCAATCACTGGGAAATGGAGAGTGCCAAGGCTCTGCAGGCGGGGCTGGGACATTATCAGGGAGTGGCGTAGACCCCACTTTGGGAGCCTCCAAAGGTGGGGTGGTACTGTCTTGAAATCCATAGGTTGCCCTCTGCTCAGGTGTGGGATGGTGCCAGGCACAGCTCCACCTGAGCCTGGCCCCGTCACTGCCCTTTGCCCTGGGTTCTCTGTGTATTTCTGCCCACCTGCTCTGGGTCCCCAGGCCTCTGGCAAGTGGGCAGTGAGCCCTGGGGCAGGGTCCCCACTCCAGTCCATCCATGGAACCAGCAGGGGTATCTCCAAGTCATCTGCCTGCCTTTGCTCCCTACATGCTGGGGATGAAGGCTTGAGTAGGAAGTCTGGGTTTTTTTGGGGTGATCTGGGGAACTGCACTCAGGGCTTCACACTTCACACTGAGTTGCATCTCTGGCACCCTTCTACCCCTCACCACCTTTTTGAGACAGGGTATCGCTCTGTAGCCCAGGCTGGTCCTGAACTCACTATGGAGCCCAGGCTGTCCTTGGATTCAGGCGATCCTTCTGCCTCAGCCTCCCAAGTGCTGGGGTTACAGGCGTGTGCTATCACACCTGGCTTATGTGGTGCTGGGGAATTGAACTCTGGTACTTAGCACTTGACTTAGTGCTTGCTAGGCAAGCAAGCACTTTAACCACTGAGCCATTCCTCCAGCCCCCTTCTTCCCTTTTAAAAATATTTTTATTTTGAGACAGGGTCTCACTAAGTGGCCCAAGTTAGATTCCACCTTAGAGAATCTCCTGCCTCGGACTCCTAAAGTGCTGGGATGACGGGTGTGTGCTTGAGAGGCTCTTCTTAACTGACACGTTAGGTGTGGCTCTCTATTTTTGGAGCTTTGTCATTTCCTGTGGTCCCCAGAGCAGCCTTGCCCAGAAGGGGGAGTCAAGAGGTAGAGGGGGTGGTTGCACACGCTGGGGTGGTGCGGCCACCCCCTTGCCTGTGACCCCTGGCTGGGATCAAAGCCAGGGAGCAGAGCCTGAGGTCCAGCAAGCAGGGCCTCTCCTATGAGGCAGGGACAGGGACACCACTCCTAGCTGGGGTGTGGACCCTGCCCAGGTGCAGCCAGAGGAACTGGGGCTGGGCCCAGGGGTGCATGACAGGTACAGGAGTGGGTGCCTGGGTCTCATGGTGATGGCTGGAGCGGGGCTGGCAGCCTGTTGCTTTCTCCTGCCCTCATTCCTGGGGCAGCATGGGTGGGGGGGGGGGAGGCTGGGCCTGGCATAGGTCATCCTTGCCTCAGATCCTAGCACTGTTACAGAGTGCCCTGGCCAGCAGACCGCGGCCATCATGAAATGGGGCAAGAACCCAGCTCAGGTTCCCCAAAAACCTGGACTCGCTGCTTTGTGCAGTGGACTCTGCCAGGAGTGCAGGAGGGTGGCGTCTGGGGCCTCATTGGCTCTGCCGCTGTGGATGGCCCTGGCCGCAGGTCATAGATCCTGTTGGGTGGCAGTTCCCATGGCCTGACCCAGTGATACGCAGGATCCAGGGCACCTGCTGGCTGGCCGTGCCCTGGTCGATCAGCCTTCCTGCTGGTGGGAGCGGCTGGCTGCAGGGATGGGCACACACCACTTCCTGGAAGGGTGACCTGGCCTGCTACTGTAGCCGGAACCATGCCAGGTGACAGATGGGTTCTCTAGGGTAGGCTGTGACAGTGGCTGGCTGGGGTGTGTGTCCAGCCCCGCTGGCTGCCCAGCATCACTAGCTGGACATCCTGTCCCTGAGGTGGGCTGACCCGCCACCAGCTAGCCCCTGGGGCACAGGGTCTTTCTTTCCCTCTGTTTTACTTTGTTTTTATAGCGCTGGGATCAAGTCCAGGGTCTTCACACTGGGCTGTCAACGTATCCCTAGCCCTTTTTGATTTTGAGACAGGCTCTTGTTAAGTCACCATGTTGCCCGGACTGGGATGGAACTTGTGATCCTCCTGCTTCAGCCTTCCAGAGTGCTGGATGACAGGCCGGTGCCACAGGGCCCGGGATGAGATCCTGCCAGCAAATGTCACCACCTGTCCAGAGCTGGAGAGGGGTGGGTGGGCTTGGAGGGATCCAGGATGCATGATGGTGACTGGGGGTTGCTCCCTAGGACTCTGGTGGCCCTGACCTCTGAACCAGGGAGGAGAGGCCTCTGTGACATCTACGTCGAGGTGGTCTATCTCCACACCTGGGTTGGCCTTCTCGTGGCTTTGGTTATTGAGTGGTAGAATTTCTTGCTTAATGGTGCACTCTTCAACCTCTCCACGGGGTTCTCCATGTGGCCACTCTCACTGTCAGCCACACACAGTGCCTCCCCAAGGCGCCCAGGGTGCCAGTGCTTCGTGGGGTATCAGAAGTATGGGTTACTAAACCAAGCCAACTGACACAGTTTTTTTCTTTTAAAATAGATAATGTAACAACAACAATAAAGTATCACTCACTTTCCTGTAGCCCAGCCCAGGACTTCCCTGGCTTTGTGTTTGCCTTGGGGACATTTTGGCAGGGAATGAGGACATCAGAGGGCCTCCTACAATGGCTCCAGGCTGGGACACAGGCCAGCTCGTTAATCAGTGACGGAGCTTGGGTTGGCTGTGGGGACTTGCATAAGGAGACGCAGGGCTCTGTCCTAAGGTCCCATTGTAACCTCTTGATCTCTAACCACAGAGTTGCATTTGTTCCTGTGAGCTTTGGCTCCCAATTTTGTTTTTGTTTTTGTTTTTTTCCTGCTGGAGATTGAGTCCAGAGCCTGCACTCTGAGCTCCATTCCTAGCCCCTTATTATTATTTATGTGAGTTTTGAGACAGAGTCTCGCTAAGTTGCTAGATTGCCCAGGCTGATCTGGACCTTGTGATCCTCCTGCCTCAGCCTTCTGGGGTGCTAGCGTGACAGGCGTCTACCACTTGTTGCTTCCTTTGATCTCAGCAGCTCATCACCATGGCAGTAGTAATTTCCGTGTTTATGCTTGCTTGTATGGATATGCTCCGTGTATGTCGATCATGAAATGCTGAACCTGAGGAGGTTTCCACTGTGAGTGTAGCATCCTCTTAAGGGGGGGAGGCTGAGCACAGAGTGGCCAGGAACTGATGTGCGGAAGGAACTCCCGCAGCAGAGCCCAGCTGGAGACACAGTTGGGTGCCTAGTGTTTGTGCACGGTGACAGTTGTGGAGAACTTGACTGTGTCTTAAATTGAGGTTCCAGTCTCAGACTTTGAAACATTGTAGAGTGTTGCTTGAAACAGTGAGAGTGTTCATTGAAACATTGTAGCATGTTGGTGGTGTTGTATTTAGTTGGTTGAAACATTGTAGAGTGTTGTTTGCAACATTGTAGCATGTTGGTTGTCTTTTTTTTGTGCACTGAGCCATATATCCTACCACCACCTTTAAAAAATATTTTATTTGGAGACAGAGTCTAGAACATGCCAACTCCTGCCCCAGCCTTCTACAGTGCTGGGTTGACAGGGCTGTGCTTCTGGGCTGAGCTTAATTATCTTTTAAAGATATTGCATAGGGATAAATGTCTAGCTTTCCTGCACAGCTGTGATTCTGGGGCTGTCCACGCCTCCGTGGGGATCCAGGTTTCTGTTCACTGTGCCACTTTCCTCCTCTCTAAAGGACTTGCTCTAAAACATCTTGCAGGTCCAAGGGCGACCAATTTTTTCAGCTTTCAGATGTCTGCAAAAAGAATGTTTGCTTCCAAGGTTGTGAGAGATACTTTTCTGGGAGTAGGACTCCAGGGTGGGTGCCTGCACTTCAGCAGATACTGACCTTTCACCCTCTCTTCTCTGCTGTTGTCTTGCGAGAGTCCACTGCCCTCTGCACCTGCTTCACTGCACATGTAGGTCTTTTTCAATCTGGCTTGTTCTTTTCTCTCTCTTTTCTTCCTTTCTCTGGCTCATTACAAGCCTTGAAGGAGGAGGGAAAGCCACTGGTGTTTTTTCCTGGGGATCCCCACTCCACTGCCTACTCCATCACATCCCAGCTCTCCTTGGTGTCAGGGGTGGGGGTGTCTCTGGCCGTGTGCACCCCCCCACTTGCCTGGTTGGGGCCATCATGGCCTGAGGATATGCCCATCTGTGGGAAAAGGCACACTATGTGAAGTAGGCACTATCTCTGACCCATGTGTGTGGTCTGCTGTGTCTTGGGGGCTCATCTCATGGGGTGCTGGTGTTTTCCTGCGGGCAAGGTATGGAGAGAAAGTGCTGGAGACAGCCCTGCCAAAGGTCAGAAACACATTCCTGTCCCAGGGCCAAAGGTGCCTGAGCTTAGCTGCTGCCTGTGCTGAGAAGATTCTTCTCTCTCTCTCTCTCTCTCTCTCTCTCTCTCTCTCTCTCTCTCTCTCTCTCTGGGCTCCTCTTACCCAAATAAGAGGTGGCTTTCAGAGCTGGGTTGCCCCTAGAGAGGGCTGCATCCCCTTGGAAGGACAGTAGAGGAGGATGACAGGAAGTGTACTCCTAGTGACCCTCTGAGACCCACAGCCAACCCAGAGCTGAAGGAGAAATAGGTGAGCCAGCTCATGGCCAAGGCCCATGTCCTCCACAGGAGGGGATGGGGGCTCAGGCCGCATGCAGGGCTGGCTGGTCCTTCGTAATGGACACTGCCAGGCTGGGGCCGCTGCCCTTGTTCTTTGGAAGCCTTGTAGGGCAGTGGTGGGAGCCACAGCTGGTCACAGTCCTGGGGACTTGTCCCATCAGGTGATTTGTTATTGCTGTGTTGTGTTCTGTTTCCAGAACACAGCCATTGACCAGCCAGGGCAGTGACCCCCTCTGGCAGTACCACGTTGTGGCCGACAGTGACCCTGGATCATAGTTCCTCAAACGTAAGCCCAACAGAGAGGGGAAGGGGCTGTTGCCAGAATCTTCCCTCAGGAGGACATTCGTCACACGACTCTGTGGACAGGACTGTGTGTGTCATCCGCGACAACTCTTTTCTTAAACATATTAGCATGAGGGCAGGGAGTAGCTTAGAGTGATCAGAGCACTTGCCCAGCATGGGCACGGCCCTGGGCTTGGAGCCCTAGCACCACGAAAGCCAGGTGTGGGGGTGCAGGACTGTAATCCCAGCACTTGGGAGGCTGACGCAGGAGGATTGCTGTGAGTTTGAGACCAGCCTGGACAACAGAGAGAGGCCCTGTCTCAAAAACAACACAAAATGAAACAGAAGTTTCCTGGCTGGTTGGAAAATCTTACAAATAAAGAATTTCAGTGGATTTAAAAAATCTTTTTTGTTAAAAAGATAATAATATAACTTGTTCTGCTTGTGAGAATAAGTAGTGTGGGAAAGATGTATGGTTACCTATCAAATTTGGGCAGAAATTTTTATATTTGGGAATGAAATAAAATATAAATAATGACCAGGCTAAGTGGCAAAAGCCTGTCATCTTAGCACCCTGGGAGGCTGAGGCAGGAGGATTACAAGTTTTTGAGCTCACCCTGGGCGATTTAACACTATAGAGAGACCCTGTCTTAAAGTGAAAAATGAAAATGGACTGGGATGTGGTTCAGCCCGGGGCTTGATCTCTAGTTCCACCAAAAACAAAACAAAACAAAAAAAGAAACAACAACAAACCCAGCAAACATGCCCTGAAAAAACAGGTTGACTTAAGCTGAACTCAGAATCAGATCTTCCCACCACGGAGTGATAAGCCATTTGCTTTGTTTTTCTTTGTAGTGCGGGGAGATTGAGCCTGGGGCCTTCACACTGAGATACATCCCTAGCTCATTTTTATTTTTGATTTTTGAGTCAGGGTTTCATTAAATCACTAAGT
Source organism: Ctenodactylus gundi (assembly GCA_004027205.1). Lineage (NCBI taxonomy): Eukaryota > Metazoa > Chordata > Mammalia > Rodentia > Ctenodactylidae > Ctenodactylus > Ctenodactylus gundi. The sequence goes on from PVKB01000962.1 coordinate 175,201, forward strand.
TGCACGGTCTGGGCTGAACTTGAATCTTCCTGCCCCAGCCTCCCAGAGTGCTGCAGTTACGGTTCTGTGCCACCAGGCCTGGCTAGCAACACCTCCTGAGCGCCTTGAGTCGATGCCTGGGGTGAGGTGGCCACTGTGACTTCCTAGACAGCAGACTGGGCCTGTGCTGCCCCTGCCTGCCACCCCTGCCAGCCCCTCAGATTCTGGGTGCTGGGACTTGGTGCTTGATGGGCGGAGTCTCCCTGCTCCCTCCGGCAGCATCCTCTTATAGCCAGAGGGACGTGTGCTCACTGGTGCTCTGGGGAGAGGCCCCTCCTGGACTGGGGGGACCATCTGGGCTGGGCTGTCCTGGGGTGGGCATATGCGCCAGAGAGCACCCCCATGGCAGTGGCCCCCAGAGGGTGATTGGGGTGGGGCTGGCCCAAAATGAGGGGGAGCATTGTCCTTTGGCAGTTCCAGAGGTGTCCCCAAGCCTGGCCTGTGAGCGGGCTCTGGTCCCTTTGTCTCCTGGGGAGGCGCCTGCTGGGGTGGACTACCAGGGGCCCCTGAGTCCAGTGTGGACAGGTCAAAGGCACTTCCGGGGGGGGCAGGCAGGGCGGCTGGGACTCACACCCTCCCCTTCCCCCAGGCAGAAGAAGAGCGGGACGAGATGGAGCGCGTGAAGCTGGAGAACAAGAGGATCCTCTTCAACCTGCTGCCGGCCCACGTGGCCCAGCACTTCCTCATGTCCAATCCCCGGAACATGGTGAGCGCAGGCCACGTGGGGGCTGCTGGGCTCCTATCTGCAGCTAGAGCCCTGCTCTTGGTGCCCTCTCCCTGAACCACTGGCCAACCAAGGTTCCTCTGGCTCATGGGGGACTGTGATTTAACTTAGTAGGCTCAGCTTCCTGCTCAGGGAGCCTCAGGCAGGTCCTGGGGTGACAGATTTGCTTTGGGTTTGTTTTCTTCTCTTTAATCTCAGGGCCTTGAGCTTGCCAGGCAAGTGCTTTAACCGCTGAGCTCTTCCTCGGCCCCATCTCCCCTTTGATCATGGAAGGTTTCATGACACCTGAGTAGATGACACACAGCGGGGGGTGGGGGGGAGGCTCTCAGGCCTGGCGCCCCAGGGCCGCTTTTCTCCTGAGGAGGGGAAGAGGTGCTTGCCCTGCCATGAGTTGTTGGAGGACTGTTTTTCCGGCGGGGGCAGGAAGGAAAGCTCCGCCTCCTGTCAATCAGCAGCAACCTCAGGACCTGATAGGAGCGTGCTGGTGGAGGTGGGGCTTCACCGCAGCTCCAGCCTGCGGCTCCTGTGTCCCAGAGGCCCCATCCTCTTAAGGCCACACTGACTGGCACTGGTTCATGGCTGGGGGATCGGGGACTCCTGGGGGAGGCAAAATTTGGCCCATACATACCTGTCAAACCAGTGCACAGCTGGCTGACGGATGAAGTACAAGGCGAGATCAAAAAGTATGGTGAATGTCATTTTTTTTTCCCCTTAAAGATTTATTCTAGGAAAAGACACATTGTTCTAACCCCTCCCCACCTCCTGCTTTTCCCTCTCTTCAAAAAACCTCATCCCACCATTTCTGCCAGTGTCTGAAGTTGTTTTGACCCACTCCTGAAGACACTCAGGAAGGAAGGACCCCTGTGGAGTGTCAGGAGCTCTGGTGGGTGTGGTCGAGGCCAGGGATTGGCTGCCATGCCACAATTTATTTCGGTTCAAACACACACCTTGCTGTTTGATCACCTTCTGGGTCCCCCTGCCTGGATGTCCTCCAGTTGGAGCCTTCAGCCGTCCTCTGGGAGTAGACCCGCCCAGAGCTGCTGCCGCCCCTGACCATCGCCTGTGCCCCTGCAGGACCTGTATTACCAGTCCTACGCCCAGGTGGGCGTCATGTTTGCCTCCATCCCCAACTTTAATGACTTCTACATCGAGCTGGACGGCAACAACATGGGGGTGGAGTGCCTGCGGCTCCTCAATGAGATCATTGCCGATTTTGACGAGGTGAGGCCACTGTGCCTAGGGATGCGGGCGTCCCTCCTCCGAGGGGGGGGTCTGTCCCTGAAGGTGGGTGGGGAGGAAGTGGGCCCCAAACACATGCATTCCATCAGCGTTGGGCCCACATAAGAGGGCTTTGCAAGACGCTGGAAGGCTGAGACAGGAGGATCACAAGTTTGAGCTCAGCCAGGGCAATTTAGTGAGACCCTGTCTCAAATAAAAAAAAAAAATAGGCTGGGGATGTTGCGCAGTATGAAGGCCCTGATTGTCCTATCACAAAAAAAAAAAAAAGAAAAAGAAAAAAGAAAAAGAAGCCTTGATACTAAGGGTGGGGAAGCTGATCCCCACATGGGGACTGGATATCTGTTGTGCCCAGGACAGGGTGGTTTCTCTCCAGATGGATAGGCAACACGTCTGAGTGCATTCCTGGCTGGGCACTGTACCTGCCCCTCTGCCCCATCCCTGGAGCCCCCCCCCCTTGGCGGCTGTGAGTGGGGCTACAGGGACTTGGGGGTGCCTGATGCTGCCGGCTTCTGCCGTGAAACCTGTGCCGGGGCGTGTCCAGAATATGTGCGTGGCTCTGCTGGGGCTCCCCTTGGCCACCAGCCGCTCGCCCTCTCTCTGATGTGGCATGATGTTTAACAGTGTCGCGTTCTAAACACAGCTCATGGAGAAAGACTTCTACAAGGACCTGGAGAAGATCAAGACCATCGGCAGCACCTACATGGCTGCGGTGGGGCTGGCACCCGCTGCCGGAACCAGGGTGAGCGTGTCGGGTGTCTACAAGCCTGGGGCCACCCTCCCTGGTGCCTGTGGGACTCTGTGCAGGTCCCTGCTCTGGGGGTTCCCACTGTCTCAGTCACTTCCCATCCCTGGGGCACGATACCCGATACTGGATGCCCACAACTTCCAGGAGGAGAGGGTTTCTTCAGCTCAGGGTTCACAGGTCTGCGTATTGTGGGCTGGCAGTGGCTGAATGGCCTGGCACAATAGCGTGGCAGAGGATGCGGAGCAGGATAGCTGTCACAGGATCCCAGGGCAGGGAGAGAGTGGACATAACCCAGGACAGGATGATGTGCCCTTCATGTTGTGGCCCCAGCGATCTTCCCTCCAGCCAGGCTCCACCTCTTGACAGCACGTGAAGTCGTCAGTGGGTTCGAATGCTCAGTCGGATCGGGATCCCCCACGAGCCACTCACTTCCCAGAACCACGACTGCTGGGGATGTTCCAGGCCCAAACTCCGACACCTGCCTTGGTTTAGGGGGTCCCAGGCTGCCAGGCCCGTTCCCGCCTCCTACTGCCCCTGTCTCTCAGAGTCCACATAGCAGGCTGGTCCTTGCGGCTGCCCAGCCGGTCTGTCCCCGCAGCCCTGCTCTCACCCTGCCACCCTGTACCACCGAGCATGCTGCTTCCTCAGGCAGAAGTGCGATGGTGGAATTCCGAATTGATCTATAGCGATTAAAGAAATTGATTTAAGGCAGGCTGGTGGTGCAGCCCTGTCATCCGAGCACTCTGGGAGGCTGAGACAGGAGGATGGCATGTTCAAGCCTAGTCTGGTCAACTTAGTGACGCAGCAAGAATCTGCATTAAAATCAAAACTGAAAAATGGGCTAGGGATCTGAGGCCGTAGGTCAGTGGATAAAGCACTTGCCTAGCAAGTGCAAGGCCCCAGGTTTAATTTCTAGCACCACATAAGCCAGGCATGGTGGCACACACCTGTAATCCCAGCATTCTGAGGAGGCTGAGGCAGGAGAATTGCAGTGAGTTAGAGGCCAGCCTGGGCTACATAGCATAGAGTTTAGGACCAGCCTGGACTATAGAGCAAGATCCTGTCCAAAGGGAAATAAAAAAAAAGTCTAGGGATGGATATAGCTCATTGTGAAGGCTGTGGATTCAAGAAATCCATTCCATAATTGAGAATTAATAATCTCCAGAAACAGAGATCAGTAGGCCCAGGGGTACCCACTGGTGAGTTCTTCCAAATGCTTAAGGACAGCATGATGCCAGTGATCATCTGCCGTCTTCCCTGGCCTCCTGGGCAGTCGGCTTCACCTGGAGAAAACTGAAAGAGATGTTGCAAGAAGGGAAGTGTGCAGAGCCGCGTGTGTCCAGGTCCTGGAGGACATGCCCCCCACCCCCATGGTGGTGAATCAAATTTGGGAATGAATGAGGAAGACAGTGAGCCAGGACCACACCAGGCTTCTCCAGACCCAGGGCCAGCTCCGCTTCCCACAGCGAGTTGGTGACGGTTGCCACAAAACCACAGACTGTGTCAGAGGGTGCAGAACAGTCAGTCCACTGGTCCACCTGACGCATGGACTGAGACATAGGAGGAACGATACTTCCTTAAAAAGTAAAAGTTAGAAACCTTAGAGTGGGGGCTGGAGGAATGGCTCAGCAGTTAAAGCGCTTGCTTAGCAAGCACTAAGCCAAGTGCTAAGTACCCAAGTTCAATTCCCCAGCTCCACATAAGCCAGGTGTGGTGGCACACGCCAGTAAATCCCAATTCTCAGGAGGCTGAGGCAGGAGGATTGCGGTGAGTCTAAGGCCAGCCTGGGCTCCATAGTGAGTTCAGGACCAGCTTGGGCTTCAGAGTGAGACCCTGTCTCAAAAAACAAACAAAACCTTAGACTGTTCATGGTTTCTGATGAGAGAAAGGACCTTGTGACAGGTGCAGAGCATGTTGGTGTTGAGGGACAGTTGGTGTCTCCCCCTTTCCCTTTGTGGTGCTGGCGATCCACCCAGGACCTTCACACTGAGCTCTGTCCTCAGCCCCTTTTTAGTTCTGATGTTTGAGACAGGGTCTTGCTAAGTCACTGAGTTGCCCATATTGGGCTTATGCTTTTGATCCTTCTGCCTCAGCCTCCCACAGTGCTGGGGTAACAGGCCTGCCCTCCGTGCCTGGCTGTAGCTACTTTCTGACATAGGGCCGCTGGCCTTGTTCTGCCCCTCTGCTGTGGAAGGGGAGAGTGCTGGCCCAGAAATCTGGCCACTCTCATGTTCCAGGCCCAGGGGCTGCAGTGGGTCACGGCCTGGACTCCCACAGCCTCAGGGAGCCCTGGTGGACACCACCCTGCCTTAGCCTCTGCCCCGCAGGATGGGACGATTAATTGTTCCCTAGCCAGGTTCCTGTGGGGGCTGCTATGGACTGAGGTGGGGGTTGAATCCCAGTCCTGGGACCTGCCCCTCTCCCAGCACTCCAAACCTAATGCTTCTATCTGCCCTGCCCAGGCCAAGAAGCCCGTCTCCTCGCAGCTCAGCTCCTTGGCCGACTTTGCCATCGACATGTTCTACGTGCTGGATGAAATCAACTACCAGTCCTACAACGACTTTGTCCTCCGTGTTGGTGTGTGGCTGGGGTCCTCAGTGCCCTTCCCCATGCCCACAGTGCAGGATGCGCCTGTCTCCCAGGGGCCCTCGGGGTTGTGGGGACATGAGTGCATGCGGTCCTTAACTTACTGTGGAGCCCAGGCTGGCCTTGAGCTCATGGCAATCCTCTGCCTCTGCCTCCCAAGTGGTGGTATTACGTGCATGTATCACCATGCCCAGCTAATTCTTATGTGGTGCTGAGATTGAACCCAGGGCCTTGCACACTGTAGGCATGGGTCTAAGCATGGAGCTACAACCTCAGTCCCTGGCTAGAAATCTTGTCCCAGACCCCATGGAGATCATCACGGTAGCATTGGGCACCTGTGTCATCACGGGCGAGGACACTCAGGCCTAGAGGTCCACAAGGGGTGACTGGGACTCAGGGTACCTGGGCATGGGACGCTGCCCTCTGTGCTCAACCAGGGGCCACCAGGATCCTGAGCTGTGGCGGTGGAGGACCTTATTCCTTCCCCCTGGGAGTACCTGGTTTAGCTCTGTGCTGGGTGTGATCTGCACCTTAAAACAGTGGCAGTGCCACACCTGCCAAAAATCTCTGGAGCAGCTGGGCCAGATGGATCAGACCCTGGATCCCAGCACTCTGGGAGGCTGAGGCAGGAGGACGGCAGTTCAAACACAGCTTGGGCAACTTAGCAAGACACCGTCTCAAAATCCAAAATAAAAATGGGCTGGAAATACAATTCAGTGTGAAGGTTCCAGGCTCGATCTCCGAATCATGAGAGAAGAAAAGAAAGAAAAGCAAAGTCACTGTGCACGTGCTGCTCTCTGCGCCCCCTCCCTCTGCCATGTGGAGCATCCAGCTCAGGTCTCCTGACTGAGCCTATCCCCAGACCATTTCTAATACTGAGACAGCCTCTTGCTAAGTCATTAAGTTGTTCATGCTGGGCTTGAATGGAGGATCCTCTTGCCTACAGGTACTGTAGGGCCTGGATGACAGGCCTGCATGACCAGCCCTGGCTGGGATTCGGCTTTATAGTGCCTGGCTCAGAGGACGAGACCCCAGGGGGAGTGACTTTCTGCCAGGGACAGCGGTCCCAAGCTTCTTGTAGCACCACAGGTGACTGCAGGCCCCTCTGTGGCTGTTTTCCAGGCATCAACGTGGGCCCTGTGGTGGCTGGAGTGATCGGGGCACGCCGGCCCCAGTATGACATCTGGGGTAACACAGTCAATGTGGCCAGTCGGATGGACAGCACTGGGGTCCAGGGCAGGATCCAGGTGAGTCACTGGGCAACCAAGGACTCTGCCCATTCTATAGACGGTGAAACTGAGGCCTGGAGGCAAGGGCAAACCCCCAGCTGTAGCCAGTGGGTGGCCTGGCAGGACCTCCTGCTGGAACATCGCCCACGCCTGCAGCGTCATTTTGCTGTTGATGCAGGTGCAGAGCTGGGTGTTTGAGTGACCATATGAGGACACTATCCCCACAGCCACAAAGGGTTGGTGGATGGGACCCAGTGCCTTTCATCTCTCTCTCTCTCTCTCTCTCTCTCTCTCTCTCTCTCTCTCTCTCTCTCTCTTTCTCTCTCTGGTTTTGTTTTATGATCTTGGAGCTAGAACCAAGGGCCATCACACTAAGCTCTATCCCCAATCCATTTTTATTTTTGATTTTGAGATAGCATCTTGTTAAGGGTTATGTTGCCCAGGCTGGGCTCAAACTTGAGATCCTCCTGCCTCAGCTTCCCACAGTGCTAGGAGTGTAGGCCTGCACCCCTGCGCTGGCTCTGTCTAACTGTGTGACACAGCGATTCTTTGAGCTAAAACATGGGTGGGAGCCCCGAGTAAGCTAGGAGTTAAGTGCTGTCCCATCACCTCTGGGCACTGCCCTGGTGTGCAGTGACCCTACTCTGGAGCTCAGGGAGCTCCCAGGTGTCTCAAGCCTGGCGTCGGAGGGCTTGCTCTCTGTGATGGGGTGGGAACTGCAGAGGCCCCTCTGCTGGGGGTGGGGCTGTGCCTCCGTCCCTAGAGACAAGAGCCAGGTATCTGAGCCCAGAGAAGCCTCAGTGAGTCCCCCAGACCTTGGTGCAAGGTCCCTGCCACATGCCCCTGGTCCCCTCTCAGCAAACTTGTCCCAGGAACAGGCAGTAGGCTGCTAGATCCCCGTCAGCCCCCAGTTAAGTCTCCATGTCCCCCTGAGCAGCTTTTGCTGGTCCTATTGTCCTTCTGATGACCCAGGGATCCCGGCTGCTGGGTGGGCCATGAGGGGCGTAGGTGGTGGTGAGGGCCCCTCCCCTCCACCTCTCACTGCTACTTCCTAAAGGTGACCTGGTCTCTTCCTCCACCAGGTGACAGAGGAGGTACACCGGCTGCTTCGGAGGTGCCCCTTCCGCTTTGTGTGCAGGGGCAAGGTCAGTGTCAAGGGCAAAGGTGAGATGCTCACCTACTTCCTTGAGGGCCGGACTGATGGGAGCAGCGCCCACCCCCGGCCACTGCACCCAGAGCGCAGGATGTTTCATTATGGGGGAGCCGGGGGCCAGCCCCGGCAAACCCCCCTGTACCCCACAGCTGGGCCTCCCATTATGCCTGGACTCCCTCAGGCGCCCCCCGGCCAGTACCCACCATCCATGGCGCCGGGAAAGGAGTCCTAATGGAGCCATGTGGGCCGCTGGAGATGCATGCAGGTCAAGCTTGCTCCAGGTGACACAGGCCCCAGCGGTGGCCCCGGCCAGGACCAGCAGATGACAGAGCAGGGAACCTGTGGCTGGCTGGAGAAGGAGCGTTGTCCAGGTGCAGCCTGAGAGCCACCCATTTGGGGTGCAGGTTGCCCTGCCTTGTCGCAGCAGACCTGCTCAGGTTGGGCTGGTGTCCACACTTGTGCTGGGACCTTCTAGAGACGGTGAGGGGACCGTGAGCACGCGGAGCCTTGGCTGGCAGCACAATGGGGGAGCTTACCCCACGTGACCCCAGTTTGGCACCACTGTGCCCCACCCACCACAGGAGGTCCAGCACGTGCAACTCAAGCCCCAGGCTGTGGCTTCTAGACCCAGCCTGGGAGGTCCGCGCCACCAGGCAAGGCCACTGGGTCTGGTTGCCTTGTGGATGGGGCAGTCTGGGAGGAAATGCGGAGCCCTCTCCCAGCATGAGGTGTGGGAGCCCCGCCTCCCTTGAGGGCAGGGTTTTGCTGCAAGCCAGACCTGGGCTCTGGGTTTTTGGGGTACTGCAGCCTTGCTATCCATGGACAGTGCCAGCTGCTCCTCTGGCTGGTATCCCCACCTCTGTGTGGCTCCCAGCTCCTGAGACAGCTGGAGCGCCTCCCACGTGTCACCATGTGCCCTGAGGATGGACGGGGTTTCATGTCTTGTTCTGCCGCCAGGCATTTACCTGCAGCCCCTGTGAAGAGCAGGGGTCCAGGCTGTGTCTATGTGGAGAGTGCTGGCTGGGCTGTCATGCTCCCACGTGGTCTCTGGACTGGGAAGCATCTTCTCTTGGTACCAGCCCTCCTAGGGTATAAGTGGCGATGACGCAGCATGAGGTCTTGCTCCAGGCCTCTCAGTCATGGGCTGCTCAACCTGTGAACACGCAGGGCCTCCACCGGGATCAAGGTGGAGGGCATGGGCAATGTGGTCCTGAAGAGCCCCAGGAGGGGACCAGCCAAAGTCACTGGACAATGCTGGGTCCTGGACCATGTCTCCTTGCTGTGAGAAGGAATGAGGCTGGAGACCAGATGTTGGGTGAAGGGTATGGGGATGGGCAGTTGTGGGCAGGCATGTCACCTGGGGGTGTCTGGAAGAAAGGTGGTCGTCACTGAGGCTTTTGGGGAGCAGGAGGGCCAAGTCCTACTTGCTCCTGGATGTGGGGAATCCCTGTCTTCACTGGTCCCCTCGGAGTCTCCCCAAAATCCTCCAAACAGGAGCAGAGAGAAGCCCAGCCCTTCTTCCTGTAGTCGGGCCCTTCCCAGGTAGGTATGCAGTGGTGGGACCCAGCTTAGCCCCAGCTAGAAGCTCATGCAGACTGAGCCCCTCCCAAGGGACTTGGTGAGGCAGGACTCATGACACAGGCTGGCAGGGTGGGCAGCTTTGTCTTATTTTATGTGTAGTATTTGGGTTACAGAGCCCCAGGCCTTTGCACTGAGCTCTGTCCCCAGCTCATTTTTCTTTTGGATCTTGAGACGGTCTCTTGCTAAGTTGCCCAGGCTGGGCTTGAACTTTCAATCCTCCTGCCTTAGCCTCCCAGAGTACTGAGATGACAGGCCTGTGCCACCGAGCCCAGCAGGACAGGTGACTTTGAACAGGAGGGAGCCAGAGCTGTACTTGGGGTGCAGACCCGGGCAGCCAGCCAGCTGTCCGTTGTCTCTGGCCTTGGGATGGATGGGGTGGGGTCCCTGGTCTGCATGCAGACTTCCCAGCTCCCTCCCTGCCTCTGCCTTTCCAGGGCCTTTGCTGGCCATAGCCAGGCACTCACGAGCCCCACTGGAGCCTTATTGGTGAGGGGAAGGGCATCCTACTCCCTATCCCCTGTCCTTTGAGTGTACATAGAGATCGGGCCACTCTGGGCCACTGTGAAGGCTCCTGGGGTTCTAGCTCACTCAGGGACCTGAGGTCCTGTGCCCAGCCCCGGCCTGAGGTCCAGCCAGGTGCCCTGCTGCGCCCCTGGACTCCATTCTCAGCCCCACCCCCAGCTGCTCTGTCTTGGGGACAGGTGGCTCATCTGTGGTCCCTGTCTTGCTTGAATCATCTCATCGGTGTGTCTCTCATGAAGCTGTAAGCTCAGAGCAAACAGGGACATCACAGGGTGGTAGCAGTGGGCTGGTGGGACGGGTAGGGTCCCTGCATAGCCTGGTCTCCTGTGCGGCTCCCAGGTCCCAGTGACCCCAGCCCCTGGGCTGTCCAGGTGACAAAGGAAGGAGCCAAGTCCCAAACCCTGTGGGGCTTTGCGGGTAGAGCCAACGTGAGGAGCCTGAGGACGAGAGGGGACCTGGGGCTGCCTGCACCTGTATGGCCTCACCAGGGAGGATAAGGCACCGGAGGGCAGGAGACACTTGGGGTTGTGAGCAGGGTGGAGCCGTTCCTGCTGGTTGGACTGTGAGGTGCCACAAGATGACATCAGACGGCAGGATGTGAGGAGGGCCCAGCCTGCACTGGTGAGAGGCTGTAGCATTGTTCCTGCAGCCTCGGGGGTCATGTCCATTGACAGCCCAAGAGAACCAGAGAACTGTCGTCACCCAGGGCCACCAGGTAGGAGCCAGGCTGGGACAGCTGTATGGACTTGTGAAACTTGGAGCAGAGTCCTCTGTCGCTCGGGGTCCATGGTACTGCCCGGTCATGGGGCATATGCACAGAGCAAGCGGGCGGCTGAATGAGAGAACATCGCGGTTTGGGGTCTGAGCCACCTCCTCTGGGCTCAGGCCCTTTGAGGCCGCATTCCAGGTGACAGTTCCATCCCAGCAACTCCAAGCCCTGCCTCCCTGGAGACGGGGCAGCCGTGGCGGCCCTTGGGCTGTGGAGACAGAACCCACCTCACTTCCCTCCAGTTTGTGACAAGACTGTGTGATGTTGCCTTATTTATTTTTAACCCTGTACAAACGCGCGTGCCACTCGGGCAGGGCTGTCCCTGAGTGATTTCATATGTTAAGACGCCCCGTCTGTCGTGCGCCAATGACGGGCTGCCTGTTTGTTCATAGGTACCAAAAACGAGGACGAGGCCAGCCTCAGCATTGAGAGGACCCTCGTGCATGCCTCCCGTGCCTGCCCCTGTAGAGTAGGACACAACCCGGGACGCTTCCAGGCGCTTCCATGGGCCCGCCCACCCCCAGCGGCCTGCTACAGGGTGCCCACCTGTGTCCTGCAGGTGGACGCATCCCTGTTCCCCTCTCTGTTGTCACCCGTGTTACCCTGACTCTAAGAACCACAGGGCACCCAGACCCTCTGTCTCTAGAAGCAATAACCATGATTATACTGTAGAGACGACCCGGCCCTAGCAGAGGGGTCGTTCTGAAACAAGCCATGCCGAGGGGTTTGCTGTGGGGACCGCAGTCCCCAGGGCCCGCCCGGCCTCTCCATCTCTAGGATCCGGCTTGATGTCCCAGCAGGTGAGCAGTGTCCGACCTCGGCCCCCCATGCTCAGTAAAGGAGGAGGCAAGGGATCCCCAACTCCACCCAAAATCTGTGCTGATCCGTGGACCCCGATGTTGGTCTCCCAGGAGCGAGGGTTTGCCCAGGCAGGCCCTGAAAGGGTAACACGGAGCTTTCCAGGCACCCTTGTGAGAATGTGAGAGTGCCGGGTTGGAGGAGGGGGCTTTCCGGGTGCCATCCCGGTGGGAGAATGATGCCTGCCTTCATTGGTGGACTCTGAGGGTGCACGAGGGAGGCCAGGGAGCTCCACTCCAGTTTTAGGGAGGATTTTGGTGCACTCCACCATCAGTGAGTCTTTTTTTTTTTTTTTAGTTTTTGTACTGGGGATGGAGCCTTAGGCCTTTGCACTGAGCTACAGCCCCTGTCCGTTTTTATGTCTGATTTTGAGACAAAATCACTAAGCAAGTTGCCCACGCTGGGCTTAAATTGGCCATCCTCTAGCCTCAGCCTCCCATGGGGCTGGGCTCATTGGATTTTTGGGTATTTGTAATGAAGAGCACGGCGTAGCTGCTTCTGTCCCATCTGCATGTGACTTTGAGGGGCCCCAGAACCTCCCATCATGCTCCAGGTATAAGGGTGTGTGCCTGTGTAAGGCTGCGCCCTCAGTCTGGGGGACATGTGTGCACCCGGGCCCTCCAGCTGGGCTTAGAGGAACTGCCCAGACGTAGGGGCCTGCTGGAAGTATGGGGACCTGAAGCCTAGCAGGAAGGATCAGGGGCCACACTGGGCTGCCCCAGACAACCAGGCAGCATGTGACCCCCAGGGGACACCCACCTGGTCCCAAAGCCCTGTTTGTCAACAGCTATTTTGCCTCTTTTTAAAAAAAATTTTACGGCCGGCATGTGTGACAGGAGCCCCAAGAGGCAGGTCCTCAGCTGGGCCTGGTTCTCTGGTTTGGGGTTTGGAGCCTTGGTTTGTGGCTCACAGAAGCTAGAAAAAAACTCTTTAAAAAAAATCAGAGGACAGGGCTGGGCCCGGTGGCACAGGTCAGTCACCTGAGTACTCTGAAAGGCTGAGCAGGAGGATTGTGAGTTTGAGCCCAGACTGGGTGGCTTAGCAAGACTTTGTCTCAAAATCAAAAATGGACTGGAGCTAGAATTCAGTGGGAGGTTCTGGGTTCCACCCCCAGCATCACCAAAAATAATCAGAAGTCCAGAAACAGACCCCTGTGTGTGGGCGCCATTGCACCGGCCCTGTGTGCCGTGCCCCACCTGGGTAGGGGGCTTTGGGTCACGTGCCTTCAGCCTCAGGTTGTTGCTGAGCCTCCCTCCATGGGTTGTTGGTCTCCTGGGTCCCCTACTCAGCCCCCACAGAAGGCACAGGCACATCCTGTGTCCCTGATGCCGGTGTCCTTGGGCCTGTGCGAGACACACAGTGCAGACACACTCATGTCTAATTTCAGGAGCAGCTTTCAGGTCGCTGGCCATCTAGACAGGAGGCAGTGTGACCCCTCAGGGGAGGCCCAGAGAGGTCAAGGCCTTGCCCAGGCTACACAGCTCTGCTGGGCAGGGCCAGGCCTCTGATCCACCAGCCCTCCTGACGTGTGGAGAGCCCTCTCTGCTCACGGTAGTGTCTGCACTAAGCGTGTCTCTTTCAGTGGTGAATGTGCATATACTAGGTGGAGGGGACCCCCAGGCAGGTACCCAGTGCGCAAGGCTGTGGTCTCCTGTCCTTGGAGCCTGCGTCTGCTACCTCGCTGGCTCAGGAAACCTGGGTCCTCGCTACCAGTTGAGAGCACAGTCCCCTAGGTGGAGCCACAGGAGTCCTTTAACTTGTAACAGGAAGTGAATTGCCAGCCTCCACGGTCCCTGCCTGCTATGCTTTCACGGTGTGCTTCATGATGACACAGCCTGGGACACAGCCTGCCATTGTATCTGAACGTGTGCAGAAGCTGGGACTGGGGGCACAGGCCTGTCATCCCAGCACTCCGGCAGGCTGAGGCAGGAAGATCGCACAAGTTTCAGCCCAGGCTGAGCAACTTAGCAACTCAATGAGGCCCTGCATCAAATTCAAAACTAAAAATGAGTTGGAGCTGTAGCTCAGTGCAAAGGCCCTGGGCTTGATGCCCAGTACCACAATCCAAAACCAAAAAAAAAAAAAAAAAAAGAAAAAGAAAAAAGAAAAAGAAAAAAAGAAAAGAAAAGTGCAGAATGTCCTTAGGGAGGAAAGCTGTGGTCTTTTTGTGGAAGGCCTCCAACATCTGGTGGGGCCAGGGCAGTAGTGCCCCAGGGGCCTGGCTATGCTTCCATCGTGGGCCAGGAGTTGGCGAGCCTATCAAGGCTGCAGGCTGAGTTTGCTGCCTAGTCCTCTTGGCCTTATTGCTGGGGTCACTGGCAGGTGTTGCAGAAGTGTGGCAGCCAGGTGCCTCGGGGTGGGGAGGAGTGGGAAGAGCAGGTCCTGCCAGAGTGTGTGTGGGTCCCAGGGGCCCATGATGGAGGAGAAAGATGGGGCCGTGACTCAGGTCCCTGTGCCCCAAACTCCTGAGATCAGGCAGCCCAGGCCATCACATGGTAGGGCTTCCGACTGCTTTCAGTTGTTTACAACTAGTATTTTTGTTCTGGTGGGTTTTTTGGGGGTGTGGTAAGGGTGGTACTGGAGACCAAGCCCAGGGCCTTCATCCAGAGTTGTACCCCGGCCAATTTTTATTTTTGATTTTGAGACAAGGTATCGCTAAGTTGCTGAGTTGCCTGGGCTGGTGTGGAGCTTGTGATCCTCCTGCCTCAGCCTCCCTAAGTGCTGGAGTAACAGGCCTGTGCCACTGGGGTGGACAGAAGCAAGTATCTAGACACTAAGGCAGCACCCTAGACTAACCTTGAGATCTCTAGAAGTCCAGGGACCCTGCAAAGCTGTGCAGGGCCAGCTGCACGGCCCGATGCCCGGAGGGCCCTGTGGGGGGAGCCGTCCCCATGTAGGGACAGCGGGAATGTGTTTCCTGCCCCACCAGCAACTCCAGCCCATCTAGGCCCTGGGCACACGAAGCACAAGTCTTGGGGGACCTTCCCTGTACTGTAGGGATCCCAAGGGTTCCTACATGCATGTGCACACAGATGTACACACATGGTGTGGGACATACTGCCCACCAGGAGCACATGTGCCCATTACCCCAGGCCACTGGCAGAGCCACTGCCCTGGCTGGGACCTTCCTTCCGTGATACACAGTCTGAGCTCACAGGTGGGGACAGGCCCTAAGCAGGTGTGTCTTTTGCACCCTGATTGTGGAGCTCAAGTCCTTTTTTTTTGGTCTATGCTGTCCACTGAACCCAGGGCCTTTGTGCCTATTTTTTTTTTTCTTTTTTTTCAGATAGGGTCTCACTAAATTGCCTAGATGGGGCTTGAACTTGCAGTCCTTCTGCCTCAGCCTCTCAGAGTTCTGGGATGCAGGCCTGTGTCACCAGGCAGGCTTGGAGCACTTATTATGTACTACGTGTGTTTTCAGCCCAAACCCCCTCCCCCACTCTCTTCCTGTTTATACCCACTGCACATCCCCACCGCAAGAGGTGAAGTTGTTCCGGGGACCATGTGGCGGTCTCTTGGCCACAGCTCCATCCACTTCAAGGTCAGCCCAAAGCCTGCACCTGGGTTGTTCTTCCCGCTGAGAAGGGTCTGTGGGTGCCTGAGTGTTCGGCCAGAGAGGGCTTGGGACCCGAGTGGGGTCACGGCCTCCCGCACACTGAGCTCCCCCCAATGCTCCTGTCCACCTCACAGCACAGCGCCCCGTCCCAATTCACAGCGCTGCACTCGCGCTGGGTAGCTGCTCCCGGTAGGTGTGTAACCAATACGGGTCTATTTTTATGCCGACGGGGCACCCAGAGCACCTTCCAGTCCTTTTCCAGATTGTGCAATCAACACATGTGGTTGACTAATTTGTCCTATTTTTATTTATATATACATACATACATACATATATATATATATAAGTGAATGGACTGAGATGTGAAACGTGAATGTACAATTTCTTAATTGCAACTTTTCTACTGAGTGTTTGCACTATACTTTCTGGAGTCTTATTTAACAAAAATAAAGGAGAAAAAATTGCTTGACTAACCCTCGGGGCGCCTGTAATTGAAAACATGAGTTATGTGGATGTTCAAAGGTGTGTGTTGGTAAAGGGGTCAGGGGGTGGGGTGGAGGGCCAGGTGTAGTGGTGCGGGTCTGTCTTCTTGCTGGGAGGCTGAAGCAGGAGGATTCTAAGTTTGAGTTCACCCTGAGCAACTTGGCAAGACCCTTTCTCAAAAAAATTAAGGGCAGGGAATGCAGCGTGTGGTGAGGTGGTACTATACCTGGCCTCTCACATACAAAGCCCTGGGGTCCGGCCCTGGAACTGAAGAGCAGAGGGACTGCCCGAGCGGGCCCGTCCACCTCGGGCTCAGACTTTGAGAATGTAAAAACACCTTCAACTCCAAGGAGTGCTTAGCTCCAATTTACACACTTCCCGGGAGTTTTTTTTTTTTTTTTTCTTTATGCTTTTACATTTTCCTTTTAGATGCACAGAGCAAACTGTATAGTTTTTATACGTTGGGCGATTTTTATAACCTAGTCCTCACACAGAAAGAAAAAGGGACATTGAGGTGAGCCATGTGGCCAGGTGAGGACTGTGACACACACAGCATAGCTGATGGTGTTGGGTCCCTTCTGGAGACACCAGGCAACCGTGACATCCTCTCCCAAGGCTATGGCCAGTCCACGTGAGGTCCCCCGAGAGGAAGGCCACCCCTCCTTTCCTACTGGAGCCCTCCAGAGGATGTGGCACTTTTGGGGGACCTGGCCCATGATCCAAATGACCCCCCACTGCCCTGGGCACGAGTCACTCTCGCCACCCACCCCTTCCGACAGGACGTCCTGGACCTCCCTTGTCCCCGGCCCCTCTCACATCCTGTTTCCTCTGATTCTACTACAGCAGTAACTTTATTTATTATTTATTTATTTATTTATTTATTTATTTATTTATTTACTGTGGTACTGGGGATTGGGCCCAGGGCCTTCACACTGACCTACATTCCCAGCTCATTTTCATTTTTGATTTTTGAGACTGGGCCTTAGTAAGTGACCCAGGCTGCATGCAAACCTGTGATCCTCCTGCCTCAGCCTCCCAGGGTGCTGGCCTGAAAGGCCTGTACCACCAGAGCCTGCTGTTGGGCCTTAAACTGCTGACTGTCCCCACCTGTGTCCCCTTAGCATCTCTGGCCCCCTGTAAAGTCTGAATAGTGAGGACCCCCCATCCCACTTTTGAGGGGCTTCAGGACCCTGAGGAGATGGAGGAGATAGGCATGGAGGTGGAGTCAGGCCGAGGTGTCAGGTTCCTGGTCACCAGCGGCCTTGTTGAACTCGGCCAGCCCCGGGCCGGGCCCCCCCTCGGCCTCTACGGTGAGCTCGTGCTGGACTGCAGCCTCGATCTCCCGAAGCAGCCGGGCCTCCCACTCTTGCACGCGCCGCATCTGCTCAGGAGAGGGACAGGAATGAGCCCTAGGACCATGCTTTCCACCGGACACCAGGCTGTGCCCTTCAAAGATGCTTATGGACAGACATGCCAAGCAGGGCCCAGGGGCACAGGCCTGTTATCCCAGAAGCCTGAGGTGGAGGCAGGAAGACAGCAAGTTTGAGCCCAACCTTGGCAGCAACTTAATGACTGAGGGACACCCTGCCTCCAGTCAAAGCTAAAAAATGGGCTCAGTGAGAAGGACCTGGGATTGATCTCCAGTACCACAAAAAACAAAGAGAAAAAGTCCCTAACAGGCCTGGGGACCTTTGCTAAGTGGAGAGGACAGCTTGGTGGCCCTTCAGGTTCCCTCAGCTGGGTTGGGGGATGAGGGGAGCTGAGGGGCCTTAGGGGCCTTTGTGGCCTCAGGAGGGGTCCCAGCCTGCTACTCAGGGTAAGGGGCACAGCAGACATTGCCAGGGTGGCCTTTCTCAGGAGGCCACAAGGACAAGGGTCCAGGATGGACGTGGGATGGAGGGGATGGGGCGGAGGGGCTGGAACCCTGAGGACAGAGCAGGGGCCACCCTGCGGCCCTGAGGTTGGAGCCCACCGAGGGAGGGAGAGATACAGGACATGAGGGGATGGGGGGGTGCATGACACGGGTGCTCCGTCTGCCTCCCACAGGCCTGGAGTTGGGAGCAGCTGGGCCACGGGAGGGAGCCTGGTCTAGCCCACAGCAGCTCTGGCTACTGTCCCTAGAACACTGCCGGCGTGACCCCACCTGAGCCTCAGGAGAGTGGTGTCCCCATCTCAGAGTGTGGGGACATCATGGGGCTTGGGCATCTAGTCTCTGCAGTCTGTCTACCTGTGATGCCTGGGATCCTTGCTGCAGGCACTGGGACATCTCTGTCCCAAGGCCATGCCTGGAAGGGTCCATGGCCACCCAGCCAGGCGCTGGAGACTCTGACAGGCTGGGTGGAATGACAGCCAAGTGGTGAGCCCTAGCACAGCATGAGTGGCGAGAAGCTGCCTGATCAGTGGGGCCGGGCCGCTGGCCATAGGGCTACATGCTTGTGACAGGTGACAGGCGGGGCCCTTCCTGCTAGTGAGCTGTGGGCTGGGAGGAATTGGACCCTGGGTCCCTGGAGCTGGCAACTGAGGACAGAGAGAGTTAGGCCTGTGTGGCCACACCAGGGTCCATTGGAGCAGAGCCACTTGCCCTGGACAGCACAGAGAGGCTGGTGGTCCTGTGGCAGGGTGGCGGCTCCCAGGGTCTGGGGCCAGGCAAGCAAGAGAGGACAGGTAGATGCTGAGTGTGGCACCCTGGGAGGCTCTCTCTCCTCACTGGGGCTCCTCAAAGGGCGAAAGGAACGGGAAGGGGCAAGGCTAGACCTACCGCAGCTGCTCGCCTTTTGGGGCTCCATCTCTGCCTCCTGGCTGTGTTTGGGATCCCAGGTAATCCTGAATTGCGTGGTTGGGTCTCTGCATGGTGCTGTGGCCTGGCCGAGGAGGCTGAGGCAGGAGAGTTGTCCCCGGGAGTAGTGGTGTCTGAGCAGGACTGTGGCTGCTCGCTGGGCCCCTCAGAGTCCTGGATGGTCGAAAGCCTCCTCTTCCGGAACCTGGCAACTAAGCCGACTCCTACTGGGCGGGTCACGAGGTCCTGGGAGGAACTTGAACTCTTGGGGGACTCTGCGAGGTAAGAGGACTGTCCCGAGGGCCTGGGGCTCCAGTGTGGGGCTGCTCCCTGGCCCTCGGGGGTGCTGTGCCTGGGCTGAGTCTCCCAGGTTGGTATCCAGGTGGCTGGGGAGGGGCTTGTGTCCTCAGAGGAGGGAAATCTGGAATTCTGTAAATGAGGACAGAGATCAGCCTCCTGCACAATTGTGGAAGGCTTGAGGTGGGTGCTGAATCCACCTGGGCGCCCTCCCACCGAGCGAGACCAGACCACGTGGCAGACACTGCCATGTGTCACTACTTCGGGAGTTCAGTGAGTCACGAATCTCATCTGTATAGTAGTTTCCACTCGCAGCACTGGGGATGGAGCCCAGGGCCTCAGAACTAAACTCCAGCCCCAGGCCATTTTTGTTTTTGATTTTGAGACCGGGTCTCACTAAGTTACCCAAGTTGAGCTTGAACTTGGAATCCTCCTGCCTCAGCCTCCCAGGCTGCTGGGGCTGGCTCAGTATGTGACACTGGGCGTCCATTCCTGTGCTCACCCCCCACCTGCATGTCTTAAACCAAACCAAAGGAGCTACAGGCCAAGGAAGTTTGGTGGCATTGCCTCTCTCAGCCCTGGCTGATCAGGAAGCAGGAGCCGGCTTTGGGCAGCACACGGCTACCACGCAGTATGTCACGAAGCTGCAAAGCAGAGTCACCAGCATCTGAGGCTAAACAAGGGGCCTGGGGTAGACACACACACCTTGACTCGATGTTGGATTGAAAAGGTTGAATCAGGGACAAATACGTTGAGAAAGACCCCGAACAAAAGCAGGACATACTAAACAATAGTGCAAGGCAGAGCTGTATGGTCATGTCGGTGCCAGGCAGTAAGTCGGCAGGAGCCCAAGAGCAGATACAGGAAAGCCAGGGAGGACAGAAGTGTGGCAGGGATTGAGGCAGGGACAGAGGACACGACTGTCCCTCTGTCCCCGAGGGTTGTCATCGTGCACAGAGGGGAAGTTAAATGCCTCTATTTCAGAGATGGACCCTGACCTCCAGCCCCGCCTGGCACCTTGTCCCAGAGGGACGTGTCCTGTGTGATCTTGGGGCTGGCACCCGGCCCCTGCCCCACTGCCCCCCTCAGAACACAGCCAGGGCCGGCCTCAGCATGCACTCTGGGGACGTTCAAGACCCCAACCTGAGCCAGCCCAGTGGCGCAGGCCTGCCATGCCAGCACTCTGGGAGGCTGAGGTAGGAGGAGCAGGAGTCCGAACTGAGCCTGGGTCACTCAATGGCTTAGCAAGACCCTGTCTCAAAATCAACACTAAAAATAATAATAATAATAATAATAATAATAATAATAATAAGCTGGGGATGGGGCTCAGTGTGAGGGCCCTAAGTTGGCTCTCTCATAAAAAGACCCCAACCATCTCTCAAACCCGGAGCACCCACCTCCCCGCCTACCTGTGCAGGGAACTCCATCCTGCTCTCCTGGGCAGCTGCTGCTCCTGACCCGCGGCCTCAGTGCCAGGAAATACCTGGGCGCAGCGTCCTCATGCAGGGTAGAGGGCTTGTGCCGCGTGCCAGGAGCCACACCTGCGGAGCTGCCTGATGAGCACGTGACCGCGGCGCGTGCAGGTATGGGCGGGGCTCATCTGGCTAATCCTACTGCATGCACCTGTGTGCGAGTCCCTCATGGAATCAGTCAGCGCAGGTGCCAGCCGCTGGGCCCTGAGTGGGGCCCTCACTGGGAGCCGAGGGCGTGCTGCGTCATCACAACCACATCGAGGAAGAGAGACCTAGTAGGGCCTGGTGGCACAGGCCTGTCGTCCCAGCGCTCTGGTAGGCTGAGGCAGGAGGATCTCAAGTTCCAACTTCTCTAACTTAGCAACTTACTGAGATCCCGTCTCAAGAAAAGATAATAATAATTAAAAATAGGCTTGGATGTCTCTCAGCGGGGAGGCCCTGGGCTTGATCCCCAGTCCTGAAAAAACACAAAAACTAAACAGAATTAGGAAGCTAGTAAGCATCGCATGAGACTTCAACCTGCAGGCAAGGTTCAAACATTTATCAATGAACACCAAGTGTTTTATTTTTTTTAAAGCATGATTGCTAAAAAGCAGCGTCTTCATCAGAACACTCCCCAGCTGGTGGGTGTCACTCCCATGGGCTAGGCCTCCAGCAGCCCCGACGAGGGTGTGCTCAGGGACCCTGTCTCAAAATCATCAATTGCGAAGGCCACGGGCTCCAATTCAATATCTCAGGCTCACACCCGCCTCAAGCGTGATTTTTAAAAAGCAAGTTGTTAATCAAACAGAACACACCTGTAACTTGTCCTTACACATAACCTCAACCTCCTGGCAGCCCTGAAAGCAAAATGGTTAGTGAGCCCACTTTGGGGAGTAGGACAGCTGGGGATGGACTGCAAGGCATTTGCACTGAGCTACATTCCCAAACTATTTTTATTTTTAATTTTGAGACAAGTCCTCATTAATTTGTCCCTGCTGGGCTAAAGTTTAAGATGTCCCTGTCACAGTGTCCCAGCATGCTGGATGACAGGCTGCACTCCTGGGGCCTTGCCTGGTGAGCCCACTCTACTGAGGGGGAGACACCCTGGAGTTTCTGTCTCCATTTCCAGGGGTCACTCTTGAGTCCCCAAACCCCACAATGGGGAATTATGTGCTGCCTCCTGGCTGCCTTTAATCTCTGGATTGAAACAGGAGACGCTGAGTTAAAGGTCAGGGCCTAACCCAGCATGAGGCGCAGGCGATGTGTGTGACTGGGCCCATCCCGGACGTGCAACACCTGCAGCCCCATGGCGGCTCTGCGCCACTGACCTTGCCCACATGAGCGCCAGGGGGCTGGTGTGGGCGTGGCTAGTTTTCTTGTCAATTCAAACCCTTGATTTTTTTTTGGGGGGGGGGGTGGCTTCGGGGTGGAGTCCAGGGTCTGTCACAGAGGCTGCAGCCCCAGCTAGTATTTTTAAGACAGGGTCTTGCTAAGTTGCCTAGGCTGGGGTTGAACTTGTGATCCTCCTGCCTCAGACTCTGAGGGCTGGAATGAGAGGCCTGCGCCACTGGATCTGTCTAGATTTCTACCCAGTTCTAGCCAGGAGACAGGAAGATTAAAAGTTCAAGCCTGGCCTGGGCGGCTTCTCAATCTCAGAATCAAAAATAAAAAGTGGGCTGGGAATGGAGCTCAGTGCAAAGGCCCAGGGGTTTGTGCCTGGACCACACTAAAAACAAAAAACCTCTGCCCTCCTTAACAAACCCAAATGCACCCATGAGTCCAGAGGCTTTGCCACCACCAGCAGCTAGAGTGAACTCTGCTACCAATGGACCCCCAGATGCTAGCCCCAGGCCTGTGGGCTCGTCCTGTGTTTAGAAGCTGGGCTTGTTGATATGACCGGTGTTCGGCATTTCCCTCCTTGGTGATTGGGGCACATGGACTACTTTTTTCCAGCTTTTCTACTGGTTTGTGGAGCGATGCCTTCACCTCCTGGGGGAATGGGCAAAGGGCCATGCGCAGGGCATTTGCATGGGCTTGCATCATCCAGTGCTGATCATGGGATGCAGGCGGAACGTCTCTATGTTTTCCCCAGTTCAAAACAACTTCCCCTCTGAAATTCCTCTAGATTGCAGCACTTTTTCCGTTGGAATGTCTGCATTTGCCCTTGACCCTTGCACTATTTCAGAGCCAGGATTACCCAATGGCTGCTGCCGCCAGGTAAGCAACCCACGGCAGGAACAGAATCGGGGACAGTGGGTAACGGAAGGGCCTCATTTCATCATCCTGAGGACCACAGACCCCACCCAGGCAGCAGCAGGAGCCCCGCCACCCACGGCCTGGGGTCTCACACACTCCACACTTAACTTAGGACAAGGACCCTACCATCCTTACCTGGCAGGCCAGGAAACGGAGGCCTGGGGAGGTCACAGGGCGCGTACTGGGACCTGGAAATTCCAGGTGTAAACACATCCGGGGCTGGGGGTGTGGATCTGTTACCCTAGTACTCTAGGAGGCTGAGGCAGGAGGATCGTAAGTTTCAGCTCCGATAGTGAGACTATCTCAAAATCAAAAATAATAAAAGCTGGGATGTAGCTCCAGGGGAAGGCCTTGGTTTGGTCCTCAGTGCCATAATAATAATAATAATAATAGTAATAATAATAAGTGATACAGTAAATGAACAGATGGAGAAGGGACACAGGCAGCATGGGGCTCCGGGGGTGCAATTGTGGCACTTGCTCTTCTGGGTCCCATCGCATGAGGGCCTCAGTCCTCAGCAAGGGCTCTGCACATGCAGGTGTGGTGCCCCTGGGGCACACGAGGAGACTCCTGTAATGTGGCATGGGCAGGGACAGCGGGGTTGGAAGTGGCTACCCCCACCCCGTCCCTGGCACAGTGCTCCGTTTCGGCCCAGGGGGCCAACACCGATCCCATATCCTATCCGGGAAGGCAGGTGGGCGGGGCCAAGAGGGAGAGTAAAATGACTCAGATGCCATATGTGCTAGGCTTGGAGCACCAGCCTCTCATCCCAGCACTCTGGGAGGCTGAGGCAGGAGGATCCCAAGTCCAGCCTAGCCTGGGCAACATAGCAACTCAAAATCAGAACTAAATGAGGATGTGGCTCATTGCGAAGGCCTTGGGCTGGACCTCCAGCACCAGCACTGGAAAACAGAAGGAAAGGATGTGCCGTATACGTGTACAATTCCCTGAGACGTGTGTAATTATCACACATCGCAAAGATACAGTAACACTAAGAAAACAAAGGCAGAAGGTGGGGACCAGGGCCGAGCTTTCGGGAAGAGTGGTCAGGAGAGACAGGCAAGGGTGGGCGGTGGGACTTGGGACGTGCAGGGCAGGGACACTGGGGTTGTCTTGTGCTTTGTGTTGCTGGAGATGGAACCCAGGGCCTTTGCGCTGGGCTACTTCCCAGCCCTTATTTTGGCTTTTAATTTTGAGACAGGCTCTTGCTAAGTTGGCTTTTTTTTTGTGGAGGGGGTAGCGGACATTAAAGTGGGGGCTGAGTTTGGGGTCTCCCAAGCTAGGCTGCTGAGATCCGCCTTGTGGCTTTGCCCTGCCCGAGGGTCTGCTCTCCCACAGGGGCCTGGAAAAAAGGGCTGGGTCTGTTTTGATGGGGAATTAGGGGGTAGGGGGGCCAAAGTACAGTCCTGCATGCAGGTTGCGGGGCTGCCTGGTTTGCTGTTTCTGTGGAACCAGCAGTGGGAAAACGGGGGTGGGGGTCTGCAGTGGGAGGGTCTTCAGCATGACCTGGGGGGACAGGGCAGCAGGGGCACCGGGCGAGTGTGCAACAAGGACTGTCCAGGCTCCAGCAAACCACCCAACACGCGGCACCCCGACCCCAAATATTTGCCGATGGATTCTCTTTCATGTGTGTCATTACGAAAACATTTCAAGTGATTGCAAGGTGGGGAGGCCGGTGGAAAACAGGATTCAGAGCACAAAGTCTTCTTCGGGAAATGAAAGTATTTAGGGAATCTACGTCAACAGTGTCAGCTGAAAATAGAAATAGGGAACTTAAAGGAAAAAGGTGACATTGAAACAAAAAAATGTTTAAAAAAATTCGTAAGCCCATCAGTCCCTGGCAAACTGAGTGTTGCTGCGCAAAAAACAACAGCAAATTTGACCATGGACTTCTGCCCGGGGTCCCTGCCTCACGCCCCAAGTCCCTGTGGCCGCTGCTGCCTGCTGAGACTTTCCACGTAGAACAAAAACCAACTCAGAGCCAGGCCAGGTGGTACAGGCCTGTCATCTCAAACTCTGGGAGGCTGAGGCAGGAGGGTGACAGAGTTTGAGCCCAGTCTGGGTACCTTAGTGATGCAGTGACAGCCTGTCTCAAGTAAGAAATGAAATGGGCTGAGGATGTGGCTCAGTGTGAAGGTGCTGGGCACCACCTCCATGTGCACAGGAAGACACACACGGCAGAGAGAGAGAGAGAGAGAGAGAGAGAGAGAGAGGCTGAAGGCGTGTAGGGGAAACCCATCTGCTGCTGAGCCGCTGGCATCGCCAGCCCCTGCGGAGTTGAGTCTGAGTTCTATGGTGCCCTCTCCAGACACTAGCTGTGTGTAAGACCGCGGCACTCTGGTGGTACACTATGGTATCCCATGTCTCTCCGTTTTTATTAAACCCTTAGCTTGGCAGTTTGTACTCAACTTGGAAACTCCGGGTCTTGGCTGGGCTCCCTGTCAGAAGGGACCAGCCGCCTGCCTGCACCGTAACGTGGGTTGGCAGGGAAGGCATGTCTCTAGGCTCCCTTCACAGCATCTGGCTGCGGGCATTTGGAGGCTTTGCAGGACAACTCAGAGCAGAGATTGGTGGCCGGTGCCTCTTATCACACGCATGCAAAACCACTTCTCAGGTCTACCCATGCGGTGTGGGATGCAGAGTGGAGCCTCTCCTGGGCCCATGAGGCCCCAACGGTGATGGCCCAAGGCCGTGTCTGTGTGGCAGCACCAGGACACGGGGACAGGGGCACCTCCCTGTGTCCTTCTGTGGCAAATCAAGAAGGACCCCTGGGGGTGGATGTCGGGGTCCCCGGGTTGATCTGCCCACATGACTTGCAAACCTCTGAGCTGTGGGCTCTGCTCCTGTACCCCTGACTCCTCCAGCCCAGTCCAGTCCTCTGTGCAGCCCTCACCTGGTGAGACCCTGCTCAGGCCTCAGCCCCTACTCAGAGTCCCTACCTCCAGTGGGTGTCCCCAAGCCACCCCAACACCCCAGTGGCAGCTTTCCTGGTCCTCAGCATGGGCCTCAGGCCTGCTAGGATCTCCTCTGTGCCTCTAACTCTAATCACTAACCCTATCCCTCCCCCCCCCCCCCCCCCCCCCCCCCCCACCCACGTGGTACTGGAGATTGAGCCCAGGGCTTTTGCACTGAGCTACATTTCCACCTTGTTCTTAAGTTTTTGATTTTGAGACAGGTTTTTGCTAAATTATTAAGTTGCCCAGGCTGGGCTTGAGCTTGTGATCCTCCTGCCTCAGCCTCCCAGGAGACTGGGATGACAGGTCTGGGGCACTGGTCCTGGCTTAAAAGTTCTCTTTCCTTGTGACCCAATTAAGTACACAGGGAATAAGCATTTTTATCTTCATTTTTGGTTATTGATAAATATTTTCCCCAAGTAGAACGCCCAAGTGGCCCAAGGAGGGACTCTGGGGCTGTCTCAGCCTTTCTCCTGTTCCTACGTGAGGTTAACAAGTGCCTCATCTTGGGGCTGTGAGACATGGTGGGTTTGGCAGAACGTGAATGGCTGTGGGGGTCCATGTGGGCGCGGAGCTCCAGCCCACTCCCCACTCTGCCCCTGAGGCTGTGGGGTTCTGGGTCCTTTCCACTGTGGAAATTGGGTTGGCTTGAGGACTTTCTGCCCCCCACCCCCATCCCACTCCTCGGAGCCCCTGAACACTCCCTGCCCTGCC
The DNA here is from genome assembly GCA_004027205.1 of Ctenodactylus gundi. Lineage (NCBI taxonomy): Eukaryota > Metazoa > Chordata > Mammalia > Rodentia > Ctenodactylidae > Ctenodactylus > Ctenodactylus gundi. The sequence continues at coordinate 201,136 of PVKB01000962.1, forward strand.
CCCACTCGGTTGCCCGCTGCCCCGAGACGTGGACGTCTACTCTGGGCCTGACCCCACATCAAGAGGGCAAACACGGGCTGGGGCCGGAGTGCGCGCCCACTTCCGCCCACTGTGTGCGCAGGACGCGGGAACAAAACAACCTTATTTGGGACTGGACTCCTAGCACGCGGCGCTGTCAATCATTAACCAGCCCCCTGCCCGGGCAGGGGACAGGGGCCTTCATAAAGGCCTTGTGCTGCACCCAGGAGCATCACCCCGCCGCTGCCTCTGCCTAGCGAGCACCGGACACTGCGGCCACCTGTGGGCCCGAAGCACATCTCCCGCCGCACCTTGACACCTACCCAGAGCGATGCCTGAGCTCCCCGCTGTCGTCCCCTGGCCGCTCCTGCTGCTGCTGGCCCTGCAGGTCAGTGGGGCGCCCCCTGGGGCACCCCAGCCGTGGCACTGCGCGCCTTGCTCCGCGGACAGGCTTGCGCTGTGCCCTCCGGTGCCGGCCTCCTGCCCGGAGGTCTCCAGGCCCTCCGGCTGCGGCTGTTGCCCGGCGTGTGCCCTGCCTCTGGGCGCGTCCTGCGGGGTGGCCACGGCCCGCTGTGCCAAGGGACTGAGCTGCCGCGCGCTGCCTGGGGAGCCCCGGCCACTGCACGCTCTCACACGAGGGCAGGGTGCCTGCGTGCCAGAGCCGGCCTTGTCCAGTGTGGAGAGCAAAGGTACGCAGCCCCCCACCCCAGTCCTGTCCCACCACCCCAACCTGGGACCCGGGAGTGCCGAGGCCCTGGGCCTCTCTCTCCGAAGCCTGCCGCCAGGGGGCACAAATGCCCCAGGCCCGGCACACAGCTGAGTGCAAGGCAAAAGGGAGCTTTGCTGGGCTAATGGTATTGGGGGGCGGAGCCACCAAGCCGCATCTCTTGCTCGTTTTTAATTTTAGCTGTGAGGCAGAGTCTCGCTAGATCTCTCAGTTGCTCAGGGTTGTACTGACGATCTTCCTGCCTCAGCCTCCCAGCACAGGCCTGCACCACTGGCTCCCCCAAGTCACCCTGGTGGGGGTGGGAGTGTCCCACCATTGCTTGGTCCTGGTGGGAAGTGACCCAGGGGAGGCTGAGGGACCCTGAGACACAGCTCGGAGGAGAGTGTGGGGACAGAACCCCCCAGCTGGGTCCACCCCAGAGATCTGCAGACCCCCAGGTGGCAAGGGCCGTGGGGGTGGGCGGCACCCCAGGACCTGGCCCTCCTCCCTGCAGGCCAGCACCAGCCAGGGTTGTGGGAACAGGGGAGGTGTAGGATGGGACACCCTCCTGCCAGCCCAGCGGGGGCTCAGAATGCCCTTTGTGATATATATCCTGTGACAGGGTATGTGCCTTTGCGATGTTTATGGGACATAATGTGAAAATGTAGCCCGAGGAGCTCAAGCCCCTCCCAGCTGCTGCCATAGACAAACAGTGTTTGATGTGTAGGCTGTTCCCCCAACCTGGCAGCCGCCACTTCCTGAATTTAGCCCAGATGTGTTTGTCACAGGAAGCTTGGGACAGGCGCCTCCCCTCCTCCGCCCGAGTGTCCCCACAGGGCAGCCTCCAGACCCTGGGGGGACTGGCTAAGTGTGGCTTTGATGCCATGGGCCACCTGTGCCCAAGGCCTTCCAGAGGGGCACTCTCCCCACAGTACGGGTGAGCTCTGGCTCTAACCCCGAGGCTATCTGCAAGGTGTCTGTGACCTCCCCCTCCTTGGGCCTTTGAGGGAAGTCACTGTGAGAGTGGGAAGGCCCTGCAATGCCCAGAAAACGGGACCTGTGGTGTGAGCCAGGCTCTCTTCTAACCTACCCCTGCCTGTCCCTGGGTGATAGTGTCCCCATTTCAGGGACAGGGAACCACTGAGGGCTGGGGGCTGACCCAGAGCTCCGGCTTCTTTGGGTTTGTCCGTGGCCTTGGTGCCTTTATGTCCATCTCAGATCACAGGACCCCTGGCCATACCCTGGGAATTAGGGTGCTTTTCTACAACAGAACTCAGAGTGGCCAAGGCGGCCACTTCCCTGGAAACCATCTGCAGAGGTCTACTTGTGCTGGGCGTGGTGGCCCATGACTGCTATTCCAGCACTCAGGAGGCTGAGGCTGGAGGATTGTGCTGTGTTTGAGGCTAGCTTAGGTTACATAGTGAGTCCAGAACCAGCCTGGACTACAGAGTAAGACCCTGACTCAAAAAACTCAAAACTAAACTAAACAATAACAAAAAAGGAATCTGGGTGACACTGACCACGGTGTGTACTAGCCTGAAGTGGGGAAGGAAGTGACTGAGACCCCAGCAGGCTCATGCGCCTCTTTCTCAGATGCAAAGGCCACCGAGGACCCCCAGAGTGAACATCCCGAGAGCACAGAAATGACCCAGGAGAAGCTGCTGGAAAGTTTCCACCTCATGCTGCCTTCACACGAGGACCTGCCCATCCTCTGGAATGCCATCAGCACCTACGGCAGCATGAGGGCCCAGGACATTGCTGGCGTCAAGAAGTGGAAGGTGAGGCCCTGTGTTTCCACCCCTCCCCTGAGTCACCTCAGGTCCCCACTGCATCTGCGTCTGCCCTGGTGTCTCCTGGAGAATCTCTAGGGAGCTGAGCTGTGGTGGCCTGACGTCCGAGGCCCAACGCCCTGCCCCTGATACCCTTCCCTCCTTCTACAAATCAGTAAGAAGCCAATTACATGAAGTTATGGTTTTAATTGTTTTAGGTAGAGATTTTTATTTTTTGTTTTTTGAGATAAGGTCCAAGCTGGTCCTTGAACTCATGGCGGGACTCCTGCCTCAGCCTCCCCAGTGCTGGGATTATAGGCGTGTGCCACCACACCTGGCTGATCTTTATGTGGTACTGGGGGACCAAACTCAGGGCCTTGCGCATGCCAGGCAAGTGCTCCAACCCCTGGGCTGTGCTCCCAGCCTTAGGTGGAGGTTTCTGTGCCTCTGAGCATGGCTACCACCATCAGTGTTTGTGTCCACGACTCTCTCTCTCTCTCTCTTTTTTTTTTTTTTTTTGATTTTGAGTTAGAGTCTCACTACACTGCTGTCACTACACTGGGCTCAAGTTTTTGTGGTCCCTGTGGCCAGTACCGTGGCTGCCTGGTCTCCCTCCGGCTGGCACCCACCTCCTGCCTCCGCTGACCTCTGTGTCAGCCCTCCCCGGGGCTATCCTGATGGGTGGCTCTTTCAGGAACCTTGCCAGCGGGAGCTCTACACCGTGCTGGAGAGACTGGCCACCGCGCAGCAAGTGGCGGGCGAGGAGGTGTACAAGTTCTACCTGCCCAACTGCAACAAGAATGGCTTCTACCACAGTAAGCAGGTGGGTGCCACTCGTGGTGTCCTGGGGGCAGCACCCTCAGCCTGCAGAGCTCGGTGTCCATGGCTAAGGAGCCCAGGTCATAGGTACACGAGGTGTGAGCCACACATACAGTGAATGTTGACTTCGAGTAAGTTTATGAGAGTGAAAGGTGCACGGCCATCACCCCCAGAGCCCTCCCAGCTTTGGGCACCCTCGTCCTGCCAACCTGGCACCTTCTGGTGTTCTGGAATCCTCTTTCCTGAGGGTCTTTATGAGGGAGGATCAAAGATATAGTGAGTCCTGCCACTGAGCGCCACCCCATGGAAAGGCAGCTCACAAACACGGTGGTGCGTCCTCACCCACCTTAATCACCAGACCTGGTGCCATGTGGCTTCTGGCTCTTCCCCAGAGTCACAATGGCCAGGAAAGGCCAATGTTTTCAATCAGTTCAGGACACGAACACAGCCAAGACAGAGCCACTAAGGACCCTCAGGAAAGAACTTCAGAGCTGCTCTGGAAGTGGAGGGACAGCGGGACAGAGGTGCAGTGTGCGAGTTCTCAGGTGGTTCATGGCTGTGTGTTCTTCATTATAATCATTTAAAAAACTTTCTAATCTTTCACTGATTTTTTGATCATACCTCGTGAATACCACAACTGGTCTTATTAAGCAAGACCCATCTTGTGGGGTGTGTGACACTGAGCCCTGTTCAGGTGGCCAGGCAGGTCACTACAACACAGCCAGAGCACAAGCTGCTGGCACCCACGTCCTGGGCTGTCAGCCCCACTTTGGCAGGCACGGGGACCAAGGGTGGCCGCGTGGTCCTCGAGGAAAGGGATGGACTAAGTCCATTAGGAGAGCAGGTGTCTCTTGGGGTACATCCTCATGCAGGGAGACAAACTCTACAAAAAGACATCCTAAGCCAGGCCCAGTGGTGCGGGCCTGTCATCCCAGCTTCTGGAGGCTGAGGCAGGAGGATCACAAGTTTGACTCCACCTTGGGCAACTTACGTGAGACTGTCTCAAAAATCAAAAGTAAAAACAGCCTGGGGATGCAGTTCAGTGCGAAGGCCCTGTGGCAGACCAAACAAACTGAGTCTTAGTTTTGAGGAGCCTGCAGGACTCAGGGGAGTGGAAGTTCTGATGATTTCGCTGGGGGAAACTGAGGGCTTGACACTGCTTTACAGCAGAGGAGGAGGGGCCACACAGGTGTGCTGTCCTTGGTGCTGGCCCTTCTGGCACCCGGGCCATTACACGGTCAGCTGTCATGATATTGTTCCTTTTAACACCCGCACGCAGTCTTTATTGCGCATGCTACTCGACTGCTGTCTCCACTTGTTTTTTTTTTTTTTTTTTTTTTTTTTTTTTTTTTTTTTTTTTTTTTTTTTTTTTTTTTGTGTGTGTATGATCCTGGGGTCCAGCGTGGGACCTTCACAATGAACTCCATTCCCACCCTGTTTTTGGTTTTTGATCTTGAGATAGGGTCTTGCTAAGTCACTGAGTTATCCAGTCTGGGCTCAAACTTGCAGTCCTCCTGCCTCAGCCTCCCAAAGTGGTGGGATGGGAGCCTGGGCCACGACACCTGGCTCCTCTCTGTCACGTGCTGAGGACCAGGAGGGCTAGGGTTGTAGAATCTGGCTGTGCGGTGGCTGCGGCCATGCCGTGGGCTCCCCCATGGCCCTCGTGACCTCAACCCTCTCTTTGCAGTGCGAGTCATCGCTGGACGGAGAGGCAGGGCTGTGCTGGTGCGTGTACCCCTGGAGTGGGAAGAGAATCCCTGGGTCCCACGAGACTCGAGGGGACCCCAACTGCCAGCAGTATTTTAATTTACAAAGCTGAACCTAGAAGCAGGATCTGTTCTTCGCCAGGATATTTAAGTATCTACAGAATATTTATGCTCTGGGACACACGCATTTTTATATGGGTATATGTGTATATATGCGGGGACTGGCTTTTGTACTTCACGTGTTACTTGATGTATAAAACTAGTTGGTATTTATTCACTGTAAGTTTATTTCTTTTTTACACTTATGCTATGGTAATTTATATACCTTGGAGCCATTGTTGTCACGCTGTGTGCAAACACTTGTAGCTCACTTCTGTTCGCAAGGAGTGGGCGGTGCTGCTGCCCTGCATGCGTGTGCTAGGCGTGACCCTGAGGGGCTCAACCACAGGGGGCCTGGGTGCAGGGCTGGCGCGCCTGTGTGACCAGGACCCAGGTCTGTGGTGACTGCAGGAGGGACAGAGTGGGTATGTTGTCAAAGCTGGTGGAGGCAACTGGTTGTGCATTGGATACATGGTTAAACACAGAACTAAGAAAAACGTGTTGTAATAAACCTAAGCGCTGTGATCACTGTGGTCTCTAATTGAAATGTTTCTCCATGTTAGTTTTTGAGATCTCTTTGTCCAGGCTGGTACCATTTGTGGGCATGGGATAGGGCCCAGACCCTTCTCACTGAACTACATCCCCAGCCCTTTTTTTTTTTTTTTTTTTTAAATCTTGAGAATGGGTCTGGCTTACGTGCTGCCGAAGTGAGCACTTGTTAAGTCTTAAATTGTCTAGGCTGGGTTGAAACTTGCGATCCTCCTGCCCCAGCCTTCCAGAGCGCTGGGATGACAGTTGTAGACCACCTTACCTGGCTGAGAGATGGAGTTGTCTGTCTGTAGAGGGTTTTGTCCCAGTACCCCGGGCTCCTGCTTCCCAGCAGGATCAGGACCAAACTGAGGTCCCCTCCTGTCCCCTTCCTTCTCAGGGCTCTTGGCCTTTCCCCTTCCCTTCCACTTATACATAGGCCTGGGCTTTCTCCTACCTTGATACCAGCAAGAATTGGTGTTTGGTTGATTGCGCTCCCAGCTCCTTCCTCCCTTCCCCTGTGTCCCTCTCTTCCTGTGTCCCATTCTCTTCCCTCCCCTCTCCCCCTACTCATATCCCTCTGTCCCCCCTTGTGTGCCTCTCTCCCCTCCCCTGTCTCCCTTCCTTCCAGCAGTGGCCTGTGCATCCTCTTCTCCATCTGTCCCCATGATGGAACCCCATGGCCACTGTTCTTTCTGCTTCTCCAATCTCCTCCTCCTTGAAACAGTGACCCGCTTGCTTCCCCAACCTGCACTGCCCCTCCTGAGGGCCGCCTGCCTGCTGGCCGCCCCTCCCTCTGCCCCTGCATTTCCCTACCCTTGTCCCCGGTCCTTGAGGGCCCCACCCCGTGCCCTATCCTGCCTCCCAGATCTCTGTGCCCAGGGAAAGCTGTCCTCTTCCCAGGAGGCCCACAGCCTCTCTTCCCACAGGTCTCATGTAATGCAGAGTCCCTGCCCACCTGGATCTCTCTGGCTGGGGTCTCCCCATTACTCTCCATCCCATGGCTACCATCCTGTGCCCAGGCCCCCAGGACCAGTCTGGGGACTCAGCATTCAGATCCCATGCTGGCCCTATGCAGGACAGTGGCCATCCCTTCCACTCACTTGGGGCAAAGTGGCCAGAGATAAAGATTAAGGATTTCCTATGACCTCAGGGTGAAGTCTGGGAGAGCTGAGAGATGCCCAGAGTCATGTTTGACCAGTTGACATAAATTTGCTGTCATGATCATGTCCTCTGTCAGCAGCACCGTTGGTGTCTCCTTAATCACACTGAATGTCCTGCTGAAAACAGTTACATGGTCACCCCCATCCCACCCCATGTGTGGCCCGACCTTCTCACGTGTGGTCGAGTGTCCACTGAGTCTCCCTCTCTAAGGGTGGCCAGTCCCTGTGCCGTGGTCACCCTGCTCCTCCAGGGGCCGTAGCTTAGCTGTGGTCACAGCCACAACTGCCTCGTTGAGTGGAATGCCTGTCGTGGAGCCCTGGCACAGTGTCCATCTCTGCCACTATGAGGAGCTTCGGGGCCACATGTGTGGCTCCTGAACTGGGAATTCAAAGTCCTCACCATCTCCTGGTTCCGTAGGGGCAGCTGGCTGGTGCCACTGTGCCTGTGAGCTCAGCAGGAATAGCTGAAGTTGCTGTGACCATGGCCAGCTTGGCCCCGGCCTTCTGGGGGTGTTTGGTCAGGAATTCCCCACAGTGAGAGCATGGGTAACTTTGGTGGTATTCTGTGCAACTGGTTTTCTCTTTACTACTGAAAATAGAATTATTGGTGTTCCTAAACTGAATCAAATTAGAAAACCAGATGCCAGAACTAATTCAGAAAATGTACTCTTAATACTCAGTTCTTCTAGAACCATTCTTGGAAATCAAATTTGCACTAGCCAGGGCTGTGTAAAGCAGGGGTGCTCAGACCCTGAGCAAGGGACCACCTGGCCCATTAGGAGCCAGGCCACACAGCAGGAGGCTGATGGCTGCCAGCCAGCAAAAATTCACCTGTATTTACAGCTGCCCCCATCATCTTCCCACATGACTGCCAGAGCTCTGCCTCGTGTTCGATAAGTGGCTTCTTAGATTCTCACAGGAGCAGGAATCCAGCTGTGAACTGCCCACAGAAGGACCCAGGTTGCCTGTCCCTTGTGAGACCTAACAGTTGGCAGTCGGAGGGGTTGCTGGGCCAGGGCTGCTGGCGCTGGGGAGCGTCTGAATGGACAGAGGGACACTATGGTGCGTCACCTAATTATTTCATTGTATATTACAAGGTAATAATAACAGATATGAAGTGACAGGAAATGGAATGTGCTTGAATCACCCCAAACCACCCTACCCCATCTCTGAAAAAATTCTTTTACAAAACTGGCCTCTGGGGCCTTGAAGGTTGGGGACCGCTGCCAACATGACGTAGATGTTGGGAGATTGATTTGAGGGGTCGGCTTTGCTGCCAGGGAGGCTGGGAGTCCAGGATCGGGGGGTGGGGTTGGCGGGAGGGACCTCCGGGGGTGCTGTGGCTTGGTCTCAGAGCGTCCGTGGGGGCAGGGTGAGGGAGCTCAGTGCTCTGTCTGGTGTGGACCGTGGGCTGAGTAGAGAGGCCCGCCCACCTCATGGCCAGTGGCTTGTCTCCCTTGATATCTGCTAATTCAAATGTCACCCTCATCCCAAGCCACTTTCTTCAGACACATTCAGAACTAGGTTGGGTCTCACGCATAGAGCTGTGGTGTAGACCATCAGGCCCACGAGACAAGGCGTCTTTAGTGACGGGATCAGCATCAAGGCTGTGCGTGAAGACAGGAAATGACCATATGCACGGCACCCAACTCAAGGCCAGGAAGGCAGGTGGAGTGGAAGTGAGGTGATATTCAAACCATTTATAAACATGAGTGATTTGGGGCTCAGCTCCACAGTCAGAGCATTTGCTGGTATGTACAAGGCCCTGGGTCCACCCATTGGCACCACACAAACAACTAGTTGGGCGTGGTGGTGCACACCTGTAATCCTAACACTCAGGAGGCCGAGGCAGGAGGATTGTTGAGTTGTGAGCCTGGACTACAGAGTGAGACCCTGTCTCAAAAAAATATATCAGCAATCACTTTAAATGTGAATGTTCTAAACGTATAGGCTGAAATCAGATGCAGGTGATCAGAATGCTTTTAAATAAACAAATAGCAAACTCCACACTGTAAGCAAAAATTCTACTTTAATTCTAAACGTCCAGATGAGTTAAATACAAGGTGAGGGTGTATCTCAGTGGTGAAGTATGTATGTGGTATGTCCAAGGCCCTGGGCTCCACCCCCAGCACAGGGCCACACACACACTCACACACGGAGCAGAGACTGCAGAGCATCCCAGCGCTACCCAGTGCCCTCTGTTCATGTCAGATCACGTCAGCTCCAGGAGGATCATGGGAGATAAGAACGTTAGGCCAGGAAGCAAAGGTTGACGGGCCGACAGGATGCCACAGCCCCTCCCTTGCAACTTGTGAAGGTGACAGTCTTCAACTCACAGTGAGAAGACAGGTAGAATTTGGAGAAGCAGATGAATGTTCTGTTGCAGTTGGAGATTTTAGCCCTGCCTTTCAGAAAGAAGCAGGCCCAGCCCATGGGAGTCAGGAACAGGATGGTCAAGGCATTGCATCGTGAAGTGGAACCGATAGGTTTTATCTGCCCATCTGCGTATCCATCTACCCCTTTGTCTGTCTTTCATCCTGCCTCTTGTCCTCTGTCATCATCCATCCACCTGTCTATCCGGTCACCTCTGAGAGGAGGTGGCTCTGCAGACCTGGCTTACACACCTCTGGAGGGTGACATTCCTTCACGTGGCACCTGCAGCCTGGGGTTCTGGGGGAGCTGGTCATGTGCATCTGGCGGATCCCAGAGCCCTGACAGCTTGAGACCGGAGGTCCCCAGAGTTCCCACTGGGAGGATATGGCCAGGCTGGTGGGAGGAAAGGCTTCCCTGCCGCTGTAGCCTCATTCAGGTCCTAAGGGGTCGGGGTAACATCAGCAGACCATGCAGTGACCCCCCACAAGCAATCCCATTATTGGAATGCTGTGTAGACTCCCACAGACACACCCCAGAATGGCATGTGGCCTGATGTCTACAGCCCAGCCAAGTGGACTTGCAGACCTGATTGTCATGGGTTGGAAGGTGGCTGAGGTTGGAGTCGAAGGAGGGAGGACACAGAGCAGGTGGCTGGCGACTTCTGGGAGGACCCAGGGGTTAGAGAAAGTTGTACTCATGGCTCACACGTGTAATCCTGGCACTTGGAAGGCTGAAATAGGAGGATCACAAATTCATGGCCAGTCTGAACTACAGTGACACCATCTTAAAAACAACCTCCTCCAAATATCAATGTCCCCTGCAAAATGACACCTGCTAGGCTTCCCCTGGGAAATGCGAGCTGCACAGCACCGCCATGTCCTGGCCCAGCCCGCGAAGGCCCGCGTGCCCCTCCTCCACCCCAGTGCAGGCTCTGGTCACTGTCCTCTGCTGTTACTGCTGGGCAGGTACTGCTGTCTGAGGGGATGCTCCTCTGGTACCTGGCTTCTTGCTGCCACCAGCTCTAGGGCCACACTCTGCACCCTTGGACTCTGGAGGCTCCTGGGGCCTGTTTGGAGACAATGCCCCTGACTCTGGATGGTCCTGGGACCTGCTTGGGGACAATGCCCTGTGGCTCTAAAACAGAGGCTTTGTCCATGGGTCCCACGTGGACCCATCTGAAATGGGAGTCCTTGGTGCAGTTTACCCTTCTATGCTCTGAGTTACAGGCTCAGTCCTTTACCTGAAGGCTCAATTGTCCCCGGAATGCAGAGGAGACTGAGATCCCAGGGTCCCACCCAGCATCTTTTCTCCCTGCCTCAGTCCATGTCCTTCTCCAAGCAGTGGCAGAATTACAGGAAAGGTGGGGCTCGGGGGTGGCTGTACCCCCTCTGGCTCCCCATGGCTGGGAGGCTGCTCTGTACTGAGGACAACACAGGTCATGACCCCAAGGGCAAGGGTCATGTGGTCATGGAGATGCACTGGCCACATCTCAACGTTCTCTAATGGGGTATCACCTGGAACAGCTTGACATGACTGGCCTGGTGGCACAGGCCTTTCACCCCATCACCCTGGGAGGCTGAGACAGCCTGGGCAACTTAGTAAGATCCTGTCTCAATTTTTAAAAAAGTAAGAATGGACTGGGGATGTAGCTCAGTGCGAAGACTGAATTTAAGCCCCAGTACTGCCGGCACAACGCAACTGCAGCCAACTGGATCAAAACAGCTGGCAAGCAACTGACCCAGGAGAAGCCCGGTGCTACAGGGATGCAAGTCCACCCAAAGGGCCCTGCTGTCACAGACAGACAGGTCCGGAACATGGCATGATGTTTCCTAGAACATTCTACCTTCTTGGAGTTTCCGTTTTGGGGGGGTCCTGGGGATGGAGCCCTTCATGCTGGACTACATCTTCAGCCCCATTTTTGTTTTTAATCTTGAGACAGTCTTGACAATTCTCTTCAAGCTGTTGCCCAGGCTGGGCTCACACTTGCAGGGCCCCCCAGACCCCCTGGAGCAACAGGTCCTCAGGGACAGAAATCACAGACAATAGCAAGGGTCTGGGGGGAGGTTCTATTTTTCTTTAAATGGTTAAAAACTTTATTTACTATTTATAAATACATTGCAAGACAAACCTTTTTCCAAAAATACTTTTTTTCTCCCCAAAAAACTTAAAAAAATAAAGGAAAAGCTAGTAGGTAGGCAGAACGTCTCGAGAGCGCCAGAATTACCAGGGGAGCCGTGTGCAGAGGGGGCTCTGCATGCCCGGCCTCCCTTGCCAGACCTCCTGGGTTTGACCCCGATCAGCCCAGCCCCTGGGCGCACACTCCCTGTGGCCCTGTCACCTTGCCTAGGTGTGTCTACTAGAGCCTGGTACTGCTTGGCTGCGCTGGATACAATGTAACAGTGACGCGTCCTCTGTGCATATATGTGTGAGTTGTACAGAAAGAGTGCGAGAGACTCCAAGTTCAACCCGCCCCGTGACTCTCACAGCGCCGGGGACCCCGAGGGCTCCCCAAGAGCCTCGCTAGCCTTTTGCCTGCGTCCTTCGGCGTCTCTTCTATAACCTTGCACCAGAGAAAGAGTCCACCTTTGTGTGTAAAGCTCTTGACCTCAAAAGTGAACGCTGTTTTGAGGAGTTGAACTAGGACCCGCTGTTTTCTGCAGTCATCTGGAGAAATGCACTGTTCCTTGTGAGGCCTCCATGCTGGGCCCTGCTCCTCCCGCCCGGAGGGACCTGGGGAAGGCCCCCGGCTTGCCATTTGGCTCCAATGTCTTGAAATTGCCTGATGGCAGAGGGCTAGAAACCCCTGCCTTTGGGGCTCCCAGAAGGCCAAGAGCATCTGTCTGTGGTCATTGTGTTTTAGAAGCAGGCCTTGTCATCCCAGCCTGGGAGGCTGAGGCAGGAGGACTGTGAGTTCGAGCTTAGCCCAGGCAACTTTGTGACTTAACGAGACCCTGTGTCAACTTCAAAACTAAAATATGAGCTGAGGATGGAGCTCAGTGTGAAGGCCCTGAAGATTGAACCCCAGTACAAAAGAAAAAAAAAGACTGCACCTCCTTTTCACACATAATGACAATCTTCGTGGTCAAGGGACCCAGGCCCTGGGCTCAGAGATGTCTCGGTGAGGGCTGTGGCCGTGGGACATTGAGGTGACCAGAGTCAAGGGGTCTTCCGCGTGGGAGGGGCTGGCGGTGGTGTCACAGAGGGCGGGAGGAGGTAAGCCGCGGGATTCCGACGGCCTGTCACAGACAGGGTTGCTGCCCTCTGCACCAGTGGCGGGGTTTTGTTACAGGTGGTGAAAGGACACTCCCAACTGCTTTCTCAGGATAGCAGGAGAGCGGAAGGACACCCCGTCGGCCACTGCAGGAAGTGCAGGCATGTCCAAAGTCAGTCTAAGCTTTGGTTTGACTTATTTTTTTTTTATAAAGAAATCAGTTCACCCCAAAAAGAAACAGAAGTTGAGGCTGTAGCCAGCTACTGAGTGTGTCCTTGGCGTTCTCTTGTGCAAAATCAGGCATCGGTGAGCTCTACGCGACCTAAAACAGGAAGACAGGTGCGATGTCAACCAATTAGAAAATCAACAGGCCCTGCGTTTGCTGTGGCCAACCCAGAGCCTTTACACTGAGCTATATCCCCAGCTTTTTTTTTCCTCCTTCACTTTGAGATAGGTCCTTACCAAATTGCTGAGACTTGGCTCTAAGCTGCAATGCTCCTGCCTCAGCCTCCTAGTGTGCTAAGATTACAGGTGTGTCACCTACTGGCCTTTAAAAAGCAAAAAACAAAAACTGCATGCCAGCCTAGTGTTTGTGGTTAAAAAGTTATAATAACTTGCAAGGGGAAAAATGATCAGTTCTAATGAAAAATGAGAAACTTCTTCTGCTTATGAAATTTGTCTGAGGACATGGAAGGAAATATATTTATTCCATTTCCTCCTCCAAGAATTCCCTTGTTTGTTATAAGTAAAAAGAATGCCAAGTCTGACGGCATCATCAAAGGGTGGCATATTATCTTAACTAAGTTTTCTTAAAATTGTAGGAACTGCAAAGTCAGTGTGCCACCACACCCAGCTCGTGTGATACTGGGGAATCAAGCCCAGGGCCCTGTGCTTGCCAGGCCAGGGCTCTAACTGCTATGTGATTTCTCCAGTCCTGAGAACAATATATTTTACAGAGAGAGAGAGAGAGAGAGAAAAAAGTTGTGTCTTTAATGCAGATGTGGGAGTCTGTAGCAAGCTGGTGTGGATGAAGTTTCCCTGTGGGGTCTGGACACTGTCCCACCTCTGTGGACAAAGCTGGGCTTTGAAAATACTTCGTTTAAAAAGGCTATGTGTGTGAATATTCATTTCTTGGCCGTAAAGAAGGAGAAATTTGAGTCCTTTCTGGGAGAATGGGTGGATCTCAAGGTTGTGACACTGCATGAAACAAACCCCAGGTGATGAACACCACACAGGGTACTTGAACACAGAGTGGAGAGAGGCTGAAGACCCCAGCACTACACAAGCCAGGTGCTGCTGTCCCAGCGCTCGTGAGACTGAGGCAGCGGGATGGCTGTGAGTTCAAGGCCAGCCGGGGCTCCACACTGAGTTTAGCACTGGACTACAGAGTGAGACCCTGTTGTAAAAAAAAAAAAGAAAGAAAGAAAGAAAGAAAGAAAGAAAGAAAGAAAGAAAGAAAATAAAATAATAATAGGCGAGAGGGCACGTGGAACCCAGAAGAGGATCTGGGGTGGGGCCAGGAGGCAGAAACGGCAGAGACACGGGTGTGTCCAAGCCAGTTCCTTGAGCAAAGGTGACAACTGGTATGGCAAACATGTTCCAGCGAAAATGAACAATTAGGGGAGGAAAAAAGGGGGAAAGTTGACATGGTGTACCCATTTTTAAAAAATTTGAGACAGGGTCTCCCTAAATTGACCAGACTAGGCTTGAACTTGGGATCCTCCTGCCTCAGCCTCCCAGTCTGCTGGGATGACAGGCCTGGGCCACCAAGCCCAAGAGTGATGCTGGTCTGTCCCCAGGCTGGTCATCTCCCTGCCCCCATGAGGGGTCAGCAGGCCCCTCTACTTCCTCTCCCAGGTCACACCTGGCCGCTGCTGTTCAGGGTCCCTAGCCCTGTGCAACCCCGGGGGCACCCCAGGGCCCCACAAGCTTACGCAGTGGGCGGAGCCTACTGGCCGTGGCCCAGGCAGTGCGCATCCTCCCTGCCTCTGGCGTCGTAGCCCGGCAGCGGCTGCCCGTACTTGTCCACACACCAGCAGAAGCCCCGCTTCCGTCCCTTGGAGGGGCGGCACTGTGGGAGGGAGAGAGGGGCAGCTGTCAGCATAGGGCCGCCCGAGTCCACTGAGAGCCCAAGGCGGGGCCGGGGACAGGGGACATGGGCACTCACCTGCCTCTTCTTGTAGAAGCCCTTCTTGTCACAGTTTGGGATGTGCACGCCCCGGGGGCTCAGCACGTTGAGGAACTTCAGTTGGTTGAGGGTGTCCTCCATCTCCCTGCGGCAGGGGCCCTGGAGGTGGGAGAGCCCCACGCAGCTGTAGTCACCATGCCTACTGACTTTCCTCCCTCACAGCAATCATGTATATGTTCTTGGGGTGCCAGGGACCGAGCCCTTCGCACCGGGATACACCCCCAGCCTTGCTTTTAACGTTTGACTCTGGGTCTCGTGAAGTCATGCAGCTGCCCAACTGGGCCTGAGCTCGTGACCTTCCTGCCCCGGCCTCCCGCAGGTGTGTCCCAGACACGTGCATCTTAGCTGTTTTCACCTTCCTTCCCCCTCTCCCTGAGGTCCTCCAGTCTCTAGACCCCGCCTGTCGCCACAAAGTCTACCTTCCTGCTTCTGAGCCTGACATTTTGCCCTTCCAATTACTTACATCTTGGGCTTCTCATAAGAGGAGCCAAGCGCTCCTGAGCCTTCTGTGTGGGACTTATCTTGCTCTGCACGATGGTCTCAAGGGGCTTCCCTTCCATAAGTGACCCCCATTAACCCTTCTTCATGGCTCAGTGGTACTCCTACCACAGGACTACTGCACCAGGGCCTGGCATGAGTCTTACTGGATCTTTCGCCTGAGGCAGCCAGGAAGCCCCGGCGGGGGTGCAGGCTGCGGCTCCTGGTCTTTTGTGTTACTCTCAGAGTGGGAATAGGGCGAGGGCAGCTCAGCCACGTGAAATGGCCCAGTGGACACGCGCGCTACCTTTGCGGTACTCCCCCTTCACCTGTGGAGGTGTCTGAGCTCAGTGGACTTTACAGGGACAGGCTTGGAGCCGGGAGGGGTAGCACACACCCGCTGTCCCAGCACTCAGGAGGCTGAGGCAGGAGGATTGCTGTGACTTGAGGCTAGCCTGGGCTCCACAGTGAGATCAGGAGCAGGCTGGACTAGAGAGTGAGACCCTGGCTCCAAAAAAAAAAAGGGCCCACTGATGTCTGTGTCAGGAGGGTGACAGGGAGGCAGGCAGAGAGGGGAGAGGCTGCTGGGCCTCTACCAGGACCCCGCGGCCTTGCCCCGCCAGGGATCCCCACAGCGCCCCAGAAGGGAAGGTGCTTACGTATTCAGTCTCCCGCTTGGACTCAGAGGAGAAGTTCTGGGTGTCGGTGCTCTGCGACTCGTAGTCCACTTTGTAGCGCTGGCTGTCCTTGGCGTGGCCTTTCCTGATGGCATCCATCTTGGTGTGAGGGGGGTGGAACTTGGACTCAGTCACCCGGTGGGTGCTGGGGATGGCCTGGTGTTCCACACTCCTGGCGCCAGGGTCCTCCTCCGACTCACTGGCGTTGCCTGCAAAGGCACAAGGCAGGTGATGGAGCAGCTGCCCCAAAGCCAGGCCACACAGCGCGGCTACGCCGGCCGCACTGGTCCGCCGTTCCGAAGCCTTCTGCAACCCTTGGGGCATTGTTCTAGACCATGATGTCCCTCAGGAAGCCATCTGTGTAGAAGTCAATCTGCAGCTAGGGGCCCTCCTGTCATCCCAGCAGGCTGAGGCAGGAGGATCACTGAGTACCAGCTCTACCTGGTCAGCTTAGAGAGCTGGTGAGACCCTGACTCTAAATTGAGAGACAGAGAGAGAGAGAGAGAGAAGAGAGGGGAGAGAGAGGAAAGAAAAAGGGTGGGAGGAGCTAAGGTTACTAGGCAGCTCAGGTAGCAGGGCATCGCTGCAGCCAGCAGGGGGTGCGAGTGGCTGGGTGTGGACACGCCCCCACCCCGTGGGCACCGCAGCACGTGCCCAGGGATGCAGCCTGCACCAGCTCCCCTCCACCTCGCACCCCCTACCCAGACCCCCTGTGATCAGCAGTGCTGAGGTGTACAGGCGGGGCTTGGGAAGGCGCCAGGGGGTGGAGCCGACAGGTTGGACTTGGGGCAGTGCCGAGCCCCTGTGGAGTTCAAAGGCCAGCGGCTGGGGGGTCACCCAGACCTCCTCTGGGGCTAGTGGTCCCCAGCAGGGGGCTCCCTTCAGTCCTCCACGTGGTCTGTTAGTTCCTCATTAAAGCAGTCAAGCCAGGCTGGTGGCGTAGGTTGGTCTTCCAGCACACTGAGAGGCTGAGGCAGGAGCATCCAAGGTCTAGATCAGTCTGGTGTCTGAGCGACCTGGGAGTCCCTATCTCAAAATCAAAGCCACAAACGGCCGGCCGTGCACACAGCGCTTCCCTCCGCTCCTGCTTCTTGCCAGCTGCAGCTGGACTCTCTGAGGCCTGTAGGGGACAGGCTCGGAGGTGGCCATCCACCCAGGTGGTGCCACTGCAGCCTCTGGCTCATACTACAAGTGCGTGTGGAAAGGGTGGGGCTCACCCTGGTGAGAGGAGGGGGACATGGGTGTCAGCACCTCTGCTGCCCTGGTGGGGGCGGGGTACTGGGGAGACCTTCTCCCGTCTGGGTCACCCTGAGGTCCTCACGGGGTTGTGTGTGTGTGTGTGTGTGTGTGTGTGTGTGTGTGTGTGTGTGTGTGGTGGGAGCGACAGACATTGCGGGTCCACAGTGGATCAATTCGGCTTTTCTTCTTTTTAAAAGGAAGTACTAGGATAAGGCAGAGGTTCTGAATATGTAGATAAACACATTTGCATTTCTTTCCAGAAAATCTCAGGTGATTTCTTAAACTTCCTTGATTTCCTTTCTAATGCTTAGACTGCTGGCTGGATCCCAGAGCTCTGGCTGTTTAACCAACAGAGGATTAGGTTTCTCTGGTGCAGCACTAGGGATGGGGCTCAGGGCTGTGCTGACTTACATCCTAACCGCTTTCTCTCCTGCCTCCCCCCCACCCCAAATTTATTTTGAGACAAGTTCTTACTAAGTTGCTAAATTGCCCAGACTGGGCTTGAACTTGTGATCCTCCTGACTCACCCTCCCAGTGTGCTGGGATGACACTGTCACATCACCACCTTCGGTTCAAGAATCATGGCTTCTGTCATACAACTTTAACTTTTTAAAAAATGAATGGATTTTAGAGGTCACTCACATCTTTTTATAATCTTGCAAGAATCCTCACCAATCAGTGGACACAGACTACAGATATGCAGCAGCGACCATCAAGGTAACTAAAGGTGATGACATTTAGCGGCATTTCTAAGGTGCCCCGGGTGCCCTGGAAGGCACTAGAACAGGCACACACAGAGCAAATGACTAACTCTGCTCTGAAGAAGCAGAAAAAAATCAACTTGAACAGTTGGGCCAGAGCCAACCACACAGCTGGCCTTTGCACTAACTGCTGCGTCCAAGGGGGGCAGACTTTCCAGAGCGGAAGCCTGCCAGGTGGCAAGGGGGCGAAGGGCGAGGCCCCCAGGCTCACGCTGCCTGGCGCACCTTTCCTCCCCCTGCGCCGACTGACTGGAGATGCAGAGACACTGCTTCCACCTCCCTTGAATTTTCTTTTTGAGAACAGGGCCCGGTCCTCAGCAGAAGCTGAGCGCCCGCCAGTGGCCAAGACCCGGAAGGCCACGTGTGCCAAACACATGCACTTGCTTCCCTCTGGGGTTCCCACTCAAGGGCGCTCGGTTCTTCCCCTTGGGATGAAGAAGGGAGGCAGTCCCGGGAACGACTCTAACTCCCTTCTCTGTCTCTGACATCTGCTTTGTCTACACAGCACGCTGACCTGCATTAGTCCGCCGGGCACAGCAGGGCGTGGCGGCCGGCGGTGCGCAAGCGGGTTAGCACTCAAGCTCGATCTCCGCGATCCTCTCTAGTGGTAAGAAGTCACTTCTTACTGGATCTCGGGTTGCCGAATTGCGAAGAGGCACCAAGGCAGGGCACTGGCACAGGACGGGGGACACTGACACTCGCTAGGCTGCCTGGGCCGCGATACAGCTTGGGACCCTCCCGCCCCAGCCTCAGTGCTGGGGTGCCAGGCCTGCGCAACCGGCGGGTGCCATGCACTCCGAAGTGCCTGCCGCGCATTCCTGGGTTGCAATCTGCTCCACGACGCCACCTGCGTCCCCCCCACCCCCAGGAGGGACGCCATCCTGTTCGCTTGTGGGGGACGGAAACCGGTGAGCTGGGCTACACCGCCCCGGCGACCGCGAGGGGGCTCCAAGGGCCAGACCTCCCCGAGGGCGATGGTCACCTCGGAACCAGCCCTCCCCCCATGGGCACTGGGCAAGGTCTACAGTTTGCAACGGCCCAGTTTGCAACGAGAACCCGAGCAGGAGCTGGCTGCGGAAGGTCCCTCGGGAGCGAGCCTTCGGCTCCGTGGGCGTCAGCTTCCCCTCGGGGCGCGTGGCGCGGTCGGCTCACCTGGGGCGGAGGGCACGGGCAGCAGATAGGGGCGCAGGCGGCCCGCGGTGCTGGCGTTGACGCAGAACCCGCGGCCGTCCAGCAGCGCGTGTAGCGGGCGCGGCTCTCCTGGTGCCGGCTGGCAGCTGAGCCCGGATCCGCAGCGCTCGGTGTAGACGCCGCACGCCTGGCCCTCGCGCAGTGCGCACGTCAGGCAGCAGCCGCAGCCGGGCTCGCGCACCAGCTCGGCGCACGCCGGGGCGGCGGGTGGGGGCGCGCACTGCGCCAGCGCGCGCGCGTCGCACGGCTCGCAGCGCACCACGGGGCCCGCGCCTGCCGCGCCAGGGCCGGCCCGCGCCCCCGGCGGCCCCCGGAGCAGCGCCAGGAGAGTGAGCGCGGCCGCCCAGAGCGTGGGGCGCGCCCGATGCATGGCGCCCGCGGCCGCCCGCGGTGGGGTCTGCAGGGCGAAGGGTGTGGGCCGGCGACGGCAGAACTCAGCGTCCGGCAGCCACGCTAGCTCGCGTCTGGGCTGCCGCGGCGCAGCCGGCCGCTATATAGAAGGCAGGATGGCCGAGGACACGCCCCGGAACGGCGCGCCAGGGACGGGGGCCCGGGCGGGGGCGGGGCGGGCGGAGCTCCGGGGCCCGCCGCGTCCTGGGCGCGGGGAGCGCGCGGTGCCAGGCTCTGCGCGCACCTGATCCCAGAGCGCGCGCGCACGCCAGCCTCCCCGATCACCTCTCCCGTCCTCGGGCGCACCGGGTGACCCCACTGCCCTCAGCAGGCTCCCCAGGCCACCCCAGGTCCTCCCATCCAGCCCTGCGCCGTCATCCCCACCCCACACCCAGGTGAGGTGGCCCCGCGGCGAGGGGACGTCTTGGAACTGCCTGGAGCGTGCCCATTCATGTGTGGACTGCAAAGCTCAATATTCCATTTCCCGGGTAGGAGGGGCGCGTGGCTGGACGTGTGTGAGAGGGAATCCCGGATCCACAGTGGGGTCTCGTGAGCCACTGGACACTCCTGGGTTCCCGGACTCTGCGGCAGGAGCGCACGAGGCGCCCACAGCGCGCGGGTCCTCCACAGCGGCCTTCCTGAGAGTCGGACCCCAGCCGCTCCCCGGCTTCTCGGGTGTTCTAACCACACGGTCAAGTAGAGTTTGCGCGCACAACGCGAGAATAACAGAGGTTGAGCGGGCGCCACCGGAGTGCGAGTGGCGACCGAGCAGCTGTTCTCGCGGGCCGCTTTCGCAGCCCCCTTCTTTCTTTATTTTTTTTTAGTACTGAAGATCGAGCCCAGGGACTTCGCACTGAGCCCACTTTTATTTTTGATTTGGAGACTGGGGCTCGCTGAGTCGCTGAATTGCCCAGGCTGGGCTGCACTCGACTTGGCGATCCTCCTGCCTCAGCCTCCGAGTGCTGCGCAGGTCGCGCTTTGAGCCCCTCTTTGCAGGCTGTATCCGCGTCTCGCCGGGGCGCTGCGTTCTCGGGCGCGGCCTGGGATTCCCGCTCCCCAGCGCGCGGTGTCTAGGGTGGCCTGCGTGCCTCTCCCGGGGGTGGCCGACAGAGGACGCCCGCGGTCCGGGATTGGACGCGGAAATTTTCCGTGGCTCCGGGACGGTTTGCGGATGAGCCCTGGGAAGCCAGGGAGGCCTCCGCTCGCGGGGACTTTCCTGCATTTGCCGCTTGCGCCGGGCACGGCGAGGGTCCCTTTCCTGGAGTCGCATGCTCTGTGCACTGATGCCCCATAACAGGGCCTCTGATTTGGCCGGAAAATTACAAGCAAACAGCACAAAACCCTGGAGTTACAGTGTGTGTGTGTGTGTGTGTGTGTGTGTGTATGCGTGCACATGCATGTGTGGTGGTGCTGGGGATGGCGCTCAGGGCCTTCATGCTGAGCTGCATCCCCAGCCTATCTTTAATCTGATACGGGGTCTTGCTGAGTGGCTCAGCTGCCCAGGCTGGGCTCACACCTGTGATCCTCCTGCCTCAGCCTCCCAGAGCGCTAGGATGTCACCACCCGGCTGCCAGGCCTGCCTCACTGGTTCCTTCAATAGGCACAGACACTTGGAAATCAGAGGCAGGTTCCTTGTCATCCTCTCCCCTGGCAGCGCAATGTCGCACGCGCTGTCGGCGGGGTCGCTTGTGCTCAGTGTTTTCGCTGGGCCACTCTCTGAAGGAAAGTGGTGGGCGCCAGTTCCCAGCCGCACGCCTAGGGGGCGCCAAAGCGCAGGACCCGCGGGACACGGCGCGCCCGCGAGGGGGTGGGGTTGGGGGGGATGCTGCCACTTTGTACCTTCGAAGGATACATTTCTGTAACAATGTCATGTAGAATGTCATCGCCTTGTTCGAAAAATCTTGCAGCAGAGGAGCGCATGCACCGCAGCGACTGGGAGAATTGGGTTTTAATATTTAGACGTTTTTATTTGACACACTTTCAGGGAGGCCCCACCCCTGTCCTGGTTGCAGGAGGCATTTGGATCTGGTGAAATACCCTTTTGGTGGCATGCTGGGGAGCCTTGTGGGCTTTCAGCAAGACTGGCGTTTGTGGCTGTGAACAAAGACCACAGGGTTTGAAGGGGACAGGTCTCCCACCCCACAAAGCTGCTTGGCTTCCAGTCACCAGGAATGGTGAGCTGGTGTGTTGCTCTGTCCTGGCAGGATGCTGGAGGGGTCCCCACGTGACAGACCCCAGCCGAACAGGTGTCCCGGCCTAGATCTGCAATGCACCCCAAAGTCTCCTGGGTCTGGAAGGTGGCAGGATCCCGGAGTGCCGTGCTGCGTCCCTTCCAGGGCTAGGGTGGCCAGTTGCCTCATGTTCCATGTCACCCCAGTTTTTAGTTCAGTCAACCGTTAAATGAAACCAACAAATGTCTTAAGGATGAAGACAGGGGGTCACAAAGCGGGAGATTGAAATTTTAGCTGTTTCCAGTGTCCACGTGCCTTAGCAATCTCATGTCCAGTTGTCCAACCTCTGTGCCGCCCTACAAAGAAGCTGTCCCTGGTCAGTATGTGGAGTCCCCCAAGAGTTCCTGGTCTAGCACACTAAGCAATATTGAAGAAGCAAACCAGAGTAACTGAAGTGATGTTGGGTCATGGCAGGGGCCGCGAGGATGGAGCAGCAGCAAGGAGGGACACAGGACTGTGCCATTGAGTGTGAAGGGATCAGCTGCAGAAGGGGCAGGAGGGAGGCGTTTGTGCACAGGCCCTGAGGCAGGAGCGAGCTCAGTGGCGGAGGAGGTCCAGTGCTCGCGTGCTGCTGGTGCCTGTGATGCGTCTTACATCCAGCTTAGCAGTGTGGGCATGTATGTGTGTGTCGGGGAGGTATTGTTCAAGGGCAGTGCCTGGTGTCCTAGTCAGAATCTGTGGGGATCTCTATAGACATCTGAAAGGAGGAGAGGGCATGCACTGAAGAATTTGAGCCCAGCAGTTTCCCTCATCCACACAGGACATGCTATGGGACCCTGTGATACCCGAAACCAATAGTATGTTCTCCACTCTTCCCTGGGCACTATCCTGTGATACAGTTTAATGTGTAAACAAGGCACGCAAAGTGCCTGTCAGTAACCGCCGAGTGTGGGTAGGAGGACACAGGGTCTCAGCTCTCAGCATATTTTATTTCTACCTTCTGCACTCAGGGAAGCACTTTCCAAAGTGCCAGCATCACAACTCTGTGCACCGGGGCCACAAATCACTAAACTAAGGGTGATGGACACCAGTCTTGTGACCTCTGATGGCCCTCGGGAGAGCCACCACAGCTGCTGGGTGGCTGGGTAGGCGGTGAGGACACCCAGATCCAGGTTAGAGTGCATCCTGGGCAGGAAGTGCCAGATGGGGTAGATTTTATGGTGCCACTCAGGTTTAAAACCCTTATATTGTTTATTTCTGGAGTTTTCCATGTAATATTAAGAATATGGCTGACGGCAGAAAACAAACTCCTAGATAAAGGGTTTTATCAATCTATGTTTCTGTTTCTTTGAGGTGGGGTCTTGCTCTGTAGTCAGGCTCATCTTGAACTCACTGTGTAGCCCTGTGTGGCCTCAAAGTCCCAGCAATCCTCCTGCTTCAGCCTTCTGAGTTCAGGCCCGGCTAATTTTTAAGTGGTGGTAGGGAATCAAACCTGGGTCTTTGATTGTGCTGGACCAGTGCTCTAACCGCTGAGCTGTGCCATAGCTCCCTTATTGATATATGTATTAAACGTGGAGCTGGTTCACAAGCAGGTTTGTGGGATAGTCAACTATATACTCAAAAAAGACCAGTTGAGTGTAGTGGTATGAGCCGTCATCCTCAGCATCCTGGGAGGCTGAGCCAGGAGGGCCACAAGTGTGAGCCCAGCCTAGGCAACTTAGAGACATAGTAAGATTCTTTCTTAAAATAAGGCATTAAAAAAAAAAAAAAGAGTTGAGGGGCTGGAGGAATGGCACAGCAGTTAAAGCACTTGTCTTGCGAGCACAAGGCTGTGAGTTCAATTCCCCAGCACCACGTAAGCAGGGCGTGGTGGCACATGCCTGTAATCCCAGCACTCAAGAGGCTGAGGCAGGAGGATTGCTGTGAGTCCAAGGCCAGCCTGGGCCACATAGTTTAGGAGCAGCCTGGGCTACAGAGTGAAGCCCTGCCTCAAACAAAACAAATTAAAAAAAAAAAAAAAAGAACTGAGCATCAGCATGCGGCCCTAGGTTTGATTCCCATGACCACCAAACCAAACCAAACTAGTCGAAAGTTCAACTTGAGTCCTTTCCTGTGGAAGTATTCAATAGCTTTAAGACATGTGTTTCTGACATTACAAATCTTGATTTCATGGAACTGAGAAGAACCATCTGGAAGACATAGCTGAACTGTCTGGAAGGTGGTTATGTGAGTTTGGGGGTCCCCTTGCTCAAGGTTTCACAGCAGCTCTGACTGAGACTTGCTTTATCAATAATCCCATGGCCCTGGGTGTGGCAGGTGGCCAGGGGAAAAAACATATGCTTTGAAACTGTGGCTGTGGCCTCTTCCCCCAGACATGGTGGGGCCTGTCCCCGTCTCCCTCTGCAGCCTGGGCTGGTGGGTCTGGACTGCTGAACCCATGTGCGTGTTTCACTGGGCTGTCCCTGGCGCAGTGGCCTCTGGTCCCAGCCCTCATCAGCAGATCGAGACTCTGGCTGTGGCCAACTACTCTTAGAGTTAGGACACTGTGAGAAGGAGACCCACCGCAACTCCAGCTGGCCAGGTCCCTGCAGCCTAGGAGGGTCTCTGGGTGTTTCTTTCTATGAGAACACTGGTGTACTGCAGTCCCAGGACCCCAAAGCGACTGAGCGCTGCAGGGCCGAGCCAGGTTTAGTAGCGCCGGAATGAGACGGGGCAAGTGGAGCCCTCGCCAAACACAGGACACATCGCTGCACATTCAAGAGAAATTCAGGCCACCCCTAGCTTGCGGGCGCTTAGCTGGCATCTTCTATACCAAGCCTCAATTTCCTTGTCTGTAAAGTGGACTGATTCCCGGGCCTGCTTCTTCATTTCAGAACTCACCCTGGATCCCTGATCTGAGTGCCCCTGGGGCCCTGGGCTGGTTCTTCCTGGAGATGGGCACCCTGCAGCCGATGGGCCAGGCAGTTTCCTGTGGAAGTATTCAGCGGCTTTAAGACATGTGTTTCTGACATTACAAATCTGGATTTCATGGAACTGAGAAGAACCATCTGCCTTGTGCTTGCAGTTTCGTGTATCTGACTGAATGTCACCAGACTTTGCTTGCCATGTCCTAACGGGGCCTGGCTCCTGATGGCCTTGGGCTCCTGACCTCCTGGCTTGGGGGCAGAAGTCTGAGAATCCTCTTTGGAACTCCTGTTTCCAGAGTGGGTTCACCAGTTTGCAAAACTAAGTAAACACAGGGCCAGGGCAAGGCTTAAAGGCTAGAGCACCTGCCTGGCCTGCACAAGGCCCTGAGTTTGATTCCCCAGCACCACATAGAGACCAGTTAAGTGTGGTAGCACATGGCCGTCATCCCAGCACTCAGGAGGCTGAGGCAGGAGCATCTGCTGTGAGTTCAGGACTAGCCTGAACGACAGAGTGAGACCCTGTCTCAAAAGGCAAAATAAAATGAAACAAACCAAGCCAAAAACTTAATAAGCATGGGCTGAAGCTGTTTCTCTCTTGCCCAGATCTCCAGCTTTTTTTCCCACAGTTGCGTCAACAGCTCCCCAGCCCTTTCCCTGCAGAGAACACCCTCTTTTTTGGAATTATTACTGAAAAGCTGGTATCTCAGAAAAGAAAAACGCGCTGAACTCTCAGGCATTTGGAAATTCCTGTGTCATCTGAGAAAAACCTTAAGCCGGCAAGAAAATCTTCACAAATATTTTTATTAGCTGCTTGAGGAATGGAATGTAGTAAGGACTTTAGACGGAGCCAGATTTCCAATATGTTGCCGACAAGTATCCTCTGCCCCCTCCGAAGTGCTCGCTAGCTTATTAATTTTCTTTAGAGAGCTTTCTGCTTTCAGGAAAAGTCATAGCCAAACCTAGTACAAACTTTAAAAAAATTTATTAGGGTCGGTTGGCAATGCCTAATGATTGTATTCACTCTGGGGGGTTGGTGCCTGTATGGCATCTGGTCTCATGGGTCACGCTGTCACTGTCCCTCCCATCCCTGCCCTGCCCTGTCCCCTCCTCCACAGAACTGGGACGCACATGAGAACTCCTCGGCTCAGGGAAAGGGAGCAAACACGGCAGTTCCTCAGGACGGGGCTCGTCTGTGAGAAGCCCCAGGTAGAGGCGAACAGCCAAATATGGCAGAGACAGGAGGCTGCGGGAGGCCGAGTGGGCCAAGGTAAGCAGATAAAGAGGCCAAGGCCCAGGTGACGAGATTGTGGGGTCCATGAGGCCAGAGGAGTGGCTGCTGCTGTGCCTGGAGAGGGGTGCTTGCCCTGGCTCCACCCCACTCAGAATGGCAATGCTAGCTGGCAGGGCCTCGGACCACTGGTCTGTCACTCCTCTGGGAGGCTGAAGCAGGAGGATCACAAGTTGGAGCCCAACCTGGGCAACATAATGACTTAGACCCCGTCTCAAAAAAAAAAAAAAAAAAAAAAAAAAAAAAAAAAAAAAAAAAAAAAAAAAAAAAAAAAAAAAAAAAAAAAAAAAAAAAAAAAAAAAAAAAAAGAAAAGAAAAGAAAAAAGAAAAGAAAAAAGAAAAGAAAAGAAAAGAAAGGTGGGCTGGGGTTGGAGCTCAGGGCAAATAAATACATAAATAAGTAAATAAATAAAAATTTAAAAAATTCAGAGTGACAGGGCAGAACAACAGTTCCCCTGTGCCTCCAGCTGAGAGGACTCGGCATTCAGCCCCTGAGAGGACACCGCGATCAGAGCAGCCACAGTCACTTTCCAGCTCCAGCCCTCTCCAGCTTGGAGTTATTTGTTTAAATTAATGTTATTAATTATTTCTATTTTTAGAGCCTGTCTATAAGGCTGTTGGTGGTGAAAACTCCCAAGTTACTCATTTTGGTATTACTAGCCAATAGTAGTTATCCAAAAATAGCTCTTAGGTGACTAGACCATGAAACGAGTGCACTGAAAAAATAATTCCCCCTAAGGGCTGTAGTCATTTTATTTATTTCTTTATTTTTGAGACAGGGTCTCACTGTAGTCCAGGCTGGGTCCCAGGCTGGCCTCAAACTCATGGCAATCCTCCTGCTCAGCCTCCTGAACGCTGGGATTACAGGCATGCCCCACCATGCCCAGCTCATGTGGTGCTGGGGAATGGAGCCCAGGGCCTTGGACTGTCCCTCCAGCCCCTCTTTGGGCTCTTTGTGTGGCTGGCTGTGGCCCTTGGGGCCCACTTCAGGGATGGGAGTATGTGGAGTGAGGGGGGTCCTTTGTTTTTCTCTATTAGCTTGTTTCTCTTACACCTGCGGTAGACAAAACAGGAAACAATCTTTCTAAACCCAAGGCCAGGAAGCCACTGGTGAATCATGTGACATCGGAGCTCAGATTTTATATGTTCACAGCCTAGATTCTGCCACCCCATTCATGTTGACTTCGCAGACCAGCACAGATGCCTCCCAGGACAGTGAAGTGGGCAATAAGTCGTTACGTGTATGCACATGATATATTTATTTATTTGTGGCACTGGGATGGAGCCCACACCTTCACCCTGAGCTCTCCCCTCACCCCCAACCCCTCTGTTTTGGTTTGATTTTGAGACAGGGTCTTGCTAAGTCACTAGGTCGGGCTCACACTGTGATCCTCCACCCTCAGCCTCCCTGAGTGCTGGGATGGCAGGGCTGAGCCATTGGGCTTCCTTTTTAAGCTGGTGGAAGACTTACTAATCTCAAGGCCTGTGTGACAATGGGTTGTCGTATTATTTTTGGTGACTCCACTGGGGTACTGGGGTACTAGAGAGCTGCAGATAGCTCTCTAAATGGGAGGCTGTGCACATGAAACCTTCAGCACGCTGCGTGGACCTGTGACTTGGGGCTGCTCAACTGTCTCTGAGGCACACTTGCCTGGTCAGACACGTTGTCTGGCTGGCTTGAGTTTCTGCCACAGGTAATGATCTGGTTTTGGTGGCGGACCAAGGCTGGCTGGGGCCTCACCTTGCATGGCCTCCACCAGGGGCTCGGCACAAAGCGCTCTGGGATCCCTACAGGATTGGCGCTCTACTCAGGACAACCTGGGACTCAGGACTGTGGTGTGGTGTGTGGCTTTGTTTGGGTCCACGGCTATGGGTCTGACACAGCTGATTCAAATATGCAAATACTTATATAGGATGTGGCTTGTCAGGAAACTTCAGTAGCCTGTGGAACTTCACTGGAGCACACGGCTACCCCAGAATGTGTGATCTCTTCATGTGTGACAGGGGTCAAAGCCAGGAAGAAAATTGGGAAACCCCACAGGCTGGGCCACAGCGCATGTGGCACCCCAGGACCCAGGCTTCCCACAGCCCTGCCTCCCTGTCCCTAACCTGAACCGCTCCTTCCTGTGGCTGAGCTGCAGTGGGGACCCCGGGATGCTGCCCTGCCTGCCTCCCCCTCTCCCGATGACCACCACCTGCGGTGGTTAGGACTCTCCAGAAGGACAGAATTAACACATACTGTGATGTCAGGGCTCTTGCTATGTCAGCTTCCAGAACCGTCCATCTGTCTGGGCGACCAGAGGAGCGACAGGCCACAGTGGCTATCTGCAGGTAGGGAGTGGGAGGGTCCAGGCTGCTCAGCAACAGGAGAGGGAGGACAGGGCAGCGTCAGGCTGACCCCTCCCACCGCCCAAGGGATCGTCCCAGAACGGCTCCACGGGTGCTCACAGCGCCCTGTGATCCTGTCACCGTCCACACACTGGAGGCTTTAGGGGGACATTTTTAGATTTAAACCATAGTGTTTATTTATTACTTTTGATGAAATTTCTCTTTATCAAAGTTGGTTTCAAGCAGCCCAAAGCAAATCCCTCTCTCCGCTTCCCTCTCTGAGCCCGTGTTTCACCCTGCTAGATCCGTCCCTCCTCCAGGCATCCGGTGGCTCCTAGCGAGCCCCCGGCCAGGGCTGATCCTGCGGCTCTCTCCCAGGGCCTGCAGCGTTGCCCTGTGACTCCTGTCTGCAGCCCCGCTTCCCTGTGTGGCCTGCTGTCCCTGTCTCCTCGCTGGTGCTCAGACAGTGACCTGGCCACAGCTGACACTGACTGCCGCTCAGCAGAAGAGGTCACCACGGCAGTCAAAATGGAAAGCAGAGGGATGCGGGGGACAGCACGGGGAACAGCACGGGGGACTGGGCGGGGGGAGACTGGAGGTGACTGTAAAGAGTAATGGAGAATAGGCTTGGGACGTGGTGCCGCCCTGTCTGGCTGTGCATGGACAGTTCCAGGTCTGGCACCTGCATCTGCAGCCAGGGCAGATGCCACCCTGAGGATCCCCCTGAGGATCCCCTGAGGTGGTGGAAGCAGCTGGGGGGAGGTGGTGGGCAGCTTCTTTCATATCAAGGTCTGGCGTCAGCCAAGCATCATTCCAGCACTTTGGGAGGCTGAGGCAGGAGGATCACAAGTTCAGGCTGAGATGGGACGACTTAGCAACTTGGTAAGACCCTGTCTCGACATCAGAGATCACCATGGGCTAAGGTGGAGCTCACCACGAAGGCTCTGGGCTTGACCTCCAGTGTCACAAAAAGAAACTAAACATGCATGGGCACATCGCTTGTAGGGCTTTCTGAAGACATTGTAGTGTCATTTCAGTTGCAAGAGGGACTTCCGCCCACTCGGGAGCTGGTGGGAGGGCCGGGGCTGCCCACCAGGAGCTGATGGAGGAGCTGCTCCCACGCTGGTGGTGTGGTGGGGCTGAGAGCACTTGCTTTGTGGATCGCCACCCCTGAGCCTTCCCTCTTGCCCCGCGCTCTCTCCTCGCTGGGCCCTGGCCGCTTGCTGGCCTCCTTCACCGCCCTCACCAGTCTGGGTCAGGACTGGGTTTCCGTGGGCTGGGGCGGGGTCGCACTCCCCCGCCCCTGCTCGCCTCCGTCCAGCAGCTTGGCTTTCCTCTCTCTTTTCCCCCTAGGTTTTCTTCCTCATGCAGCGCATGGACCCGTGGCTGCCTCCTGCCCACAGCCCAGTGCCCATCCGCGGCCCACCCGTTCGAGGTTTTGGTAAATGTTGGGAGAGCGTGGATTCTACCTGGCAGGCGGTCCCTTTGGTCCCACTTGCCCAGTTTCCACCTGTGCAGTGTGCAAGACCTGTGCTGTCCTAAGATTCCACTCTGGTGGAAGAGCCGGGTGGCCACTTATGGCTGGGAAGGCTGGTAGGACAGGAGGTCTCTGTCTCAGAAGGACTGATGGAACAGGCGACCACATGCCCAGAGCGTCTGGTGCACCTCCGATTCAGGGGATTCAGGGTCGAGGAAATGCCACGCTGCCCGCTTCTGGCCAGTGTTCCTAATGCGTATCAGTAGCGGACCGGGGATGCGACATCAGGACGGACACGCGAGGAGAGATCAGACCGAGACAACAGTGTGCCTTGACTTTTCTTTCCAGAAAACAAAGGTGAAGAAAAAAAGTTGCAAGCAGAACAAACCACAAAATGGAATTTTGCAGGAACAAAGAGAAGACAAGACTGTTGTCTGTAAGAGAGCGGCCCGCGGCCGCCACAGGGCTCCGGGCTCCTCGCCTTCCCGCCCGGCTGCAGGGCCGCTGGAGATGGTGACCTTTTGTTTCACTTCCGTAATTACTGCTAATTGTCTGTGACACACATAATTCATGATGTGTGCAGAGGCAAGGTGGGGTTGGGCCGGGGCTTTACTGTAAGTGAGCGCAGAGCTGCAGCCACAGGGGCCTGTTTACGTCTCCTCCCGGGCCGCCCGAGGCTGCAGGGAGGCCCGGGCTGGGATCCCCAGGGCGAGAGCTGGGTTGCCGTGTGTGGGAAATATTAAATCAACACTCAAGTCTCCTCTCTTTCCCCCTCCCCTCCCCTCCCGTCCCCTCCCGCCCCTTTCCTCTTTTCTCTCCTCTGGCCCCGCCTCTTCCCACGCTGCGCCCCCCCCCCCCCCCATTTGCTATAGCAGCAGGATCATGGCCCTTCTTTGATGCTGACTTCTGAATCCTTCAAGTCTTCTGAACCAATGTCAGACATCTTGGAAAGTGCAGGTATCATTCAATTTTTAAAAAGTTTAAAATACTGGGCTAGAGAAATAGCACAGTGATTAGAGTGCTCACCTAGCAAGCATGAGGCTCTGATTTGATTCCCCAGCACCACACAAGCTGGGCATGGTGGTGCACACCTGTAATCCCAGCACTCGGGAGGCTGAGGCAGGAGGATTGCTGTGGGTTCCAGGCCAGCCTGGGATACATAATGAATTTAGGATTGATTAAAACTAAAGAGTGAGACCCTGTCTCACAAAAGAAATATATATATATATATATATATATATATATATATATATATATATACCAAAAGGAGCTTATTTCCAGAGGCTGATATATATGTCAACATACAGTAAAATATGCTATAATCCATCACACAAGACAGAACAATAATGTCCTCAGTATAGATGCTGAAAAGGCCCTGAAAATATGCATTTCTTCATTGTTAAATAGAAAACAAAAATCTTTAATGAAATAATAAGGAAAGAAAGCATTCTGCACTGTAATGTCGTGGGGAAACACTGTGAGGGACTTCAGGGAAGCTGGGAGGCACCAGGGATGGGAACTAGAGAAAAGGCTGAAGGGTGGAAGAGGGGATAGGGCAGGATTTTGTTCACTTATACAGTGTGATCCATGATGGGAGGTGTGACCAGCAGGAGGAGTGATCAGCGGGAGGTGTGACCCATGGGAGGTGTTGTAGGGTAGCCCTTCCAGCGCCCACATGTCTAGAGTGGAAAGCCTATTATTATGATGAATGTGAACAACAGGTGAACCGAAATTGCAGGGCTGGTGCCCCCTTTATGGAAGAAACTTTAAAAGATGAGGGACAATACAGCTCTCCTGTGGTTCAAGCTTTAAGTACAGCTCCATATTTTGTCCGAGTGTGCCTCTGTGATCTGCTAGGCTGGCAAAAATTACTGGCAAAAGGAGGCATGCAAACCTTACAAGAACTAAGACAAAAGGCTGCAGCACATTTGACTCAGTTTATAGACTGAGTCACAGAAGTGGTAGAAAATAAAGTGGCCCACGCATCTGCATGTGAGGTTTTAGTTACTGGCTTGGGATGGTCTTGTCAAAGAGCGCCAAGCCACGATTGCCCCGGTATGAAATGGACCTTTAGGTGACTGGATTCCCCTGGCACCTGAAAAGGTTCAGCTTAGTCCCCCATTTACCTTTTCGGGAGACTTAATACTGCCTAAAGCTGCATCCCTGTTGGGCCTTCTGTCTCCATTCCTGGCCAGCTTGTACTAAAGGAGCTACAGATGCATCTAGAACACATAAACTACCTGTCCCTGTGGCTGAAAGATACAACAGAATACTTGTCCCCACTTTATAAACATGTGCAAGGAGACATGTGCCAACCCGTTAGAACACTCACTCTGGAAGCTGAGGAGTCCCATATGATCCTTCAGCAAGCCTTGAACAACATGCCTTAGGCCAGATACTTACCTGGGGTAAGGATTTACCCTGCGCTCCTGACCTGGGTACGTTGGCAGCCTCCTGCAAGCATCATAGAGTGGGTACATTTGCTTTCTAGCCCCTCTTCTAAAGTACTTGACCCCCTTGAAGCACTTTCCTTACCTATTTGACTCCTTAAAAACTCAAGCTGTAACCAAATTTGGTACAGAACCAGATAGAATTATCCTCCCAATAACCACAGGCGATTCAACTTATCTCCTACCAGCCAACGCACCTGCACAAACCCCTTGTTCTTTCTTCTCATTAGTCTTCATTAGCGACTGTCATACGCCTTCACCTCATGATGCACTCGATAAAGCTGTCTACTTCATATTTTCTCACCTTCTCTATAACTAGTTTGGAGGCTCCTGCCCACAAACACAGGGCTCCACTTACTGGTCCCTCTGATCTACCCATAGTTTTATGGAAAGACCCCATAGGTCACTCCTGGAAAGGCCCTGAACTTTGCTAACAACAAGGAGAGGATTTGGTTGTATTTTTCCACAGGATGAACCCCAACTTATCTGAATTCCTGCCAGAAATGTTAAACTGTGGACCTGCCCTGGGTCTCCTATGAAAAAGATGAAAGAACTGTCACCATAGGACAGGAAGACATCAACTTACCCTCACTGATGCAGAAGTCTATCCCTGAAGTCATCTCATGAGGTTACCTGGGGAGACCTCAAGGGCCTGGTAGAGCAGGCAAAATGGCTGTCCCCCACGCCGCAGATGGTCCCACCTCATGGCCCAGGTGGTTCTGCTACATGCTGCACTTACTTCTAATAGTCAGGCCTCCAAGAATCCCTCCTGCCATTTGGGTACCAACCAGCATGATGAGCCCATGCGATGCCCCTTGAACAAATACTGTGGCTGCCATCAACAACCTGTCTGCTGCCACTGCGTGTGGACTCTTGGATTAGCAAGGGCTCAATGAAATGACCAAACAGGCTGTGACCTTTGAAGAGATTATGTCAACTTGAGGGAATTAGGAACCACACCTCCAGTATTAAGGTTTGGGAACCTCGCCTAAATTGGGAATTGAGAACTAGCCTGGATTCGAGTGTGAGTGATTTATAGGCCAGCAAACGAAGGAATAGCACCCACCCAGATGTGGGAGGCCCAGCTGGAACTCCAAGGGTATAAAAGGAAGGAAGAGGGAAGATTGTCACAGCTTCTTCCTCTGAGAAAGCTCTCGCCTTCACAATTGTCTATGGACGCCGACTTGTTATATGCCACAGATCGTCAGCACAGATTCGCTCCAGTCTCGACTTGTGCCTGTCTGCCTATCGCTGCTCTTCAGTCGCCGATCTTCAGGCTCCGGTCTTCACCCGAGATCTGCGGCAGACTCTCAGCTCACCCGCTGTCCTGCAGTCGCAGAGGGGAGATCCACTTCACGGCTGAGCAGCCATCTTGGACCATCTCTGTCCTTGGATTTGTAAGCCTTCCTGATAGATCCTTTTGATATAAAATCTGTAAATTCTGTCTTTGAAAGAACCCAAACTAATACACAGACTATTCTTGGTCTACAACAGAAAATAGCCTTACAACGGGAACACCTAGATATTTTATTTCAAATGCAGCAACTTGCTTGTGATTCCAGTTTTTCTCCTATTTCTGGTACTCAACAATACTACTCAACTACTCCCTAATCTTTCCTCTTGGGCTGGAGGTCCTTGGCAACGTCGCTTCCAGTGCCTCTACGCCTGCCCCCGCCTCCTTTGTACAAGGCGTATTACAGCTTAATCTCCAGGCTCACTGGGCTGTCTCGCACTGTGCTCATTTGCATCCTTCGTTGTCCTTGGAATCGTCTCCAGCGTTCTGAACATAAGACTGAGTACTGGGAGAAATTATCCATTCTGTTACAGAGGGGGAAATGTGTGTGTGGGGGTCAGGGTGGTCACAGGTACACTTGGCTCACATCCGGGACACCTGAGCTTGGCAGCTGAACTCCCAGGTCTTCCTGGTTTTCTGCGCCTGAAGCCCAACCAGGCGCTCACCGTCCTGCGCATGTCTGCCTGCGTGCTCTCCTCCCGCCCTGCCGCACGCTTCCCGCTATTCCATATAAAGTTATAATTCTGTTTCTCTGAGATGACTGGACGAGTGGAACTCTGGGAGCTGATCTTGCTCTGTCCTATATATGTTCTTCCTTCCCCTAGTAAAGTGGACTGTGTTCTCTAAGTGGGTCTCCGGAGGTCATGTTAGGGTCTCTGTCACCACACTCTACGCAGCTGTTCAGTGGGCTCTGCTGGTCAGGCCCACAAGGTGTGATCAGCAGGAGGTGTGATGGACCATTGTAGTGAATGTTTAATTAAAATAAATGCTCACGGTATGAGACAAGTGGCCACAAGTCGCCCTCCTTATTTCAGACACACTGGTACCCTCGCACCTGCCACTTTCTGAAGTGGCTCTGAAAGTCCTCTTTTCTGAGTCCTCTTTCCTTAGTTGTGTTGTCATGGCTGCTTTGATGTTCTGAATCCATTCAAAATGTTGGCCTTGCAAGAACATCTTGACGTTGGGGAAGAACCAGAAGTCGCATGGTGCCAGGTCTGGTGACTGAGGTGGATGAGGATGTGCCACGTGTTTGGGAGCTGCCTGTCTGTGGGGCAGTGGCAGTCAGTACGTTTGTGATCTTACCCTGTAAAGACCCTCGGGAAAGAGGATTCCAGAACTGCTTCAGAAGGTGGCCAGGATGATGGGGTGTGTTTAAATCAAATGGATTTTTTTTTTTTGAGGCAGAATCTTGCTTTATATCTCAGGCTTGTCCTGAACTCACTATGGAGCCTAGGCTGGCTTTGGACTCAGGGCAATCCTCCTGCCTCAGGTTCCTGAGGGCATGCGCTTCCATGCCCAGCTTATGTGGTGCTGGGGAATCAAACTCGGGTACTTAGCACCTGCCTATGAGCTTGCTAGGCAAACGCTTTAACTGCTGAGCCATTCCTCCAGCCTCCAAAGGGAAATATTTTGAGGGGAATTCATGACAATATGTCTTTTACTGTAATTTGTGTTACTAGGGATCAAACCCAGGAACTTTATGCTGAGCTGCATTCCCAGCCCCTTTTGTACCTTTTTTTTTAAAATTTTGAGACAGTGTCTTGATAAGCAGCTAGGTTGCCTGGGTTGGGCTCATCCTTGCAATCCTCCTGCCTCAGATTCCCCGAGTGCCAGGATGACAGACCCACACCACCACCATCTGAGCTAAGTTTTAAAGCTTAAACATTCATGGTCATCACCATTGCATTTTTAGAGCATTTGTTTGAAGGCATTTTTTTCTTCAAGCCCGAGTGCTTCTACATGTTTGCATGGATGATGAATTTATCAAGCAAGTGTGGAGAACCATCCTAGGCTGAGCTTCAGGCCCAGGTCTTGGCTGAGGGGCCTTTGGGGTCCTTTGATTCCAGTGTGGGAGGCAGAGGTGGAGCATGCAGATGAGGGGTGACAAGTCTCAGGCTGGGCTCTGCTCTCAGAACCCACCAGTGGGACCCCAGGGCTACTGGGCAGGGACAAGGGTGGCCCTGGGCTGCCGAGAGCTGGGGACGTGGGCTATTGGGAAGCACTTGGTGGGATGGGGTGGACCTGCCCCCTGTCCACAGAGGGCAGCAAGGTGGCTCCCCTGTGCCACCTGCAAAGATAATGCTGTCCTCTGCAGGGAGCTGTTGTCACTTGTGGAGCCACAGGCTGGTGACTTTGTTTCCAGGGTGGACACCCTCCCTCCTCCCTCCTTTCCTTATCTTTCTTTCATCTTCCCCTAGGAAAGCACTTTCTGATCTCTTCACAGCCTCTATGCCCCCCACCCCCTCAGTTTGCCTTTTCTTCTGTGTCCTGGAACTGGAGTGGTGCTTGTGGAGCTTTTGAAAGTGGCTTCTTTGCAGAGAGGTCGGCTTTTCACTGAAGTGTGGAGATCAGAGAGTTCTTCTTCTTCCTTTTTTCTTTTTTTGTGGATTCTTCCCTTTTTCTCGGTCGCTTGCTGTTGCAGCCTCAATGCAGTGTGTTTCCACTTTTGAAGGACAGCGTGGTTACTCCACAGGCAATGGCGATGTGCAGGGTCTCTATGAGCATCCTTGTGCAGGTTTTCACCTGGTCAGGTGCTTTTTTTTTTGCTGGATTTTGAGACAGGGTCTTACTCTGTAATCTAGGCTGGAACGGAACTCATTGTGTAGCCCAGGCTAGCCTTGGACTCAGCAATTCTCCTACCTCAGCTTCCCAAGTGCTGGGATTATAGGTATGCACCACCACACCTGGGTGATGTTTATGTAGGGAATTGAACCCAGGGCTGTTCCTGATGTTCTTACGTCAATGGAGTAAATGTGCAGGTGTGTGGCAAGTAATTTGTCTTTTAAGATTGTATTTGGCCCTGGGGCCAGAGGTCCAAGTGCCTTAGAACTTGGCTGCCCTCCTGGGATCTCCACCTATAGTGCGTGGGATTTATCTGGGGTTCAGCTATGTCCCACTGTCGTCCTCTTCTCACCCACATCCTGATGGTCAGACTGTGATGTAGCCATTGTCACATGCTAACAGTCTCTTGGGGACATCATCGAGGTTTCTGTTTGGAATTCCTGAGTGAAACACGGTGCCCAACATCTTTATTTAGGGTGGAGGTTTCTATCTGCATATATTTGTAATTGAGGTATCTGTTCAGGTCTTTTGCCTCCTCCTCCTCCTCTTCTTCTTCGTCTTCTTCTTCTTCTTCTTTAACGAGGCTGTTGATTTTCTTCACCCTGGGCTTTAAATGTTCTCTGTAGATTCTGGATACAAGTTCATGATAAGATGTGAGCTTTTGCGAACCTTTTGTTATCTTTGACTTGCTTTTGATTTTGTTATGATGTCTTTGACAGAGCAGATGTTAACCTTCTATGTATGTATTTTGTGGTCCTAGGGATTGAGCCCAGGGCATTCATACTGGGTTACACTCCAGCCTATCTTTTTAAAAAAAAAAAAAAAAACTTTAATTTTGACACAGGATTTCGCCAAGTTGCTCAGGGTGAGCTTGAACTTGAGATCCTTCTGCCTCAGCCTCCCAGATTACAGAGGTGACAGGCCTGCACCACCAGACCTGGCTCTATTTTCATGTTTAGCCCTATGTCCCATTTCCCAGCACAGAGGCAGGGGGTGGTGGTACTGCCCAGCTACCTTCGGCCACAGCCACCGAAGGTGTTCTTCCTTCGTGACCACAGAGTGGGCTCCTCCGAGGGGATGCTGGCTGTAGCACTGGGGCTTTCTAGATGAAACCAGACTTGGTTTGTTTCGTCGTTCCCACATTGGAGTCAGAACTTCTGTCTCTGTCCTACTTTAGGAAACATCCCGCGATTACACAAAAAGGTCAGATATGAAATCCAAAAAGGTCCGCCTGCCCAGGGTGCGCAGCACGGGCAGTGGCCAGGCATTGCTGCTGGGTGGGCCTGTCGCTGGAGGGACCCAGTATTGAGTCCACGCCCCTCCCCACACTGGGGCTGGAGCAGCTGCTTCAGCTGTGAATGCATGGGAATGTGGCCTGGGCCTAGGAGAAAGTGGGTTTTTCCTTCAGGTCTCCGAAGCTTGCCAAGGCAAAGTCTGGCATGACACAGGGTCACCAACCTGGTTTTAAACAGCACTGACTGCTATGCACACTTTTCTTGTCAGTGGATTTGAAAGGATTCACTTGTGTGGACAGCGGCAAGGACAATGGTCATCGGGACCTGGCAGAAGGCACAGTGGACGCTATTACCCTCCTGCCATGGAGCAGAGCCTACGGAGGTCCTCACAGTGGAGCCAGGGTGCTGAGCCTGGTGGTGCAGGCCTGTCATCCCAGCATGCTTACAGGCTGAGGCTGCAGGATCACCAAGTTCATGCCTAGTCTGGGCCACTCAGGGACTTAGCGAGACCGTGTCTCAAAATCACTGATAAAACACAGGCTGGGTTATGTCTCAAGGATGAAAGGCCTGGGTTAGAACTCCTGCACCAAAACCTCCCAAAAGTTAATAAATAAAACAATGAATACTTAATTCTTTTCTGCCTGGCTCAGAGTTGGGCAATGTGGTGGGTACCCGGGAGGGGGATGGCTCCACCTTGCTGATGTCCAAGGTGTAAAAGCGCTTTTCCAAGCCCAGATGTGAGCAGTAGCTCTGGGAGACTGTGTGGTCACAGAGGCTGTGCTTGGGGACCTGAGGTCCCCCAAGCCTGAGGCCATGCTGGGTGATCACCTGGGTTTGTGGCCGGGGGTGAGGGGCAGCACTTTAATTGGACCAACAAAATGTAACTTCAGTATAACTGTCCCCTCCCCCCAACCCCGGAAGGAAGCACGTGGACCAAAGTGGGATCCTGAAATTTATGGGCAGTAATCTTAGCTCTTTACGAGAAAGCTGCAAACAGGTGGGAAGAAACTGGAGCCGTGCAGCCACTGACCCGGTCACCCTTGCAGCTGTCCCAGATGGCTGCAGCTGTGCTGTGCACAGGTGGTGGTTCCCGCCAGTCCTTGGCTTTGGGAATATGGCTCTGGGGTGGGACAGGGTGGAAGAGGGGGCTTAGAAAGGACAGGATGGAAGGGAGGGGTTGGCGGGAGGGGGTAGGGGGTCTGCAACTAGCAGTAAACATGAATAGGCCGGAGTGAATTTGGTTATAGTTTACCAGACTTGAAGCTTTTTGTTGTTTGCAGCTGAGCCCAGTGGCCTGTGTCCCAGTGCTCTCGGAGGCTGAGGAAGGAGGACTGTGACCTCCAGCCCAGCCTGGGCAATTTTCCGACTTAGGGTGTCTGTCAGTAAAGAGAGAGAGAGAGAGAGAGAGAGAGAGAGAGAGAGAGAGAGAGAGAGAGAGAGAGAGAGAGAATGAGCTAGTGGTGTATCTCAGTGATTAGAAAGCCTGCCTAGGAAAACCAAGGCCCTGAATTCACTTCCCCAGCACCACACAGGCCAGACAGAGTGGCTCATACCTACAATCCCCACACTGGGAAGGCCGAGGCAGGAGGACAAGTGTGTGTTCCGGGCCAGCCTAGGCTACATAGTGAGGTCAGGACTGGCCTGGACTACAGAGCGA